>PVLD010007271.1:0-93027 GCA_004027595.1 Dinomys branickii | reverse complement strand
GATCCCCGGTACCACAAAAAAAGAAAAAAAAAATAAAAAAAAAAGAATATGAGAGAGAGAGAGTGGTAACTGGAGGAGATGCTTTTCGGGGGAGGCTGAAGGAGAGAAGTTGCGGATACGGCAGTGGGGATGATGCACTCGGATGTAGGGAGAGGCTGCCGCTGCTGCACCCCGAAGGGTAGCAGTCCTGTTGAAAGGGTGACACGTGTGGGAGCTAGAACTCAGGTGTACTCATTAGTCCAGAACAGCAAGAGAGATTCTGCACCCTCTGGAGAATGGAAAAATGACCCCAACAGTGACAAGGTGCAGACAGGCTTGGTGGAGCGGGACTGAGGGATCTTCCATTTAACAGTTCCTACTTTGTCTCTGTGGCAGGAGGCAAACATATTCTGCTGGGCACTGTAAGGGAGGAGGTTGGCTGAGAGGTTTGAATGGGTTGGAGATTTTCATAGTTGCTATGGAGAGTAGAGAAGAGGGATGAATAAGAAGATTTCCAGGCAACACTAAAGGTCCTGTTGAGCTTAAAGCTGACAAATCTGTTCGTGATGTTGTGATTTCTTTTCTGTGGCTGAGAAGGCAGACTGCAGGTTGGGGATTTTTCCAGTTAGGTGTGTGGGAAGATTGCGGCAGGCGATTTGAGGCAATGTAAAACGTGATTGAACTGATTAGCCATGGGTTCAGGGCTGGGCACGGAGGAGACAATGCTAGGAGGGGACAGGAAACATCAGGAAAATGCAGAGGAGTCAAGGAACTGAGGTTGACATGAGGTTAAAAATTGGTACAGTGAGAATAACTGAGTAGGCGATCTGGAAGGAAAGGTAGTTGTAGCTGGAAGGAAAGATTCTGCATTTAAGATATCAAAGTAGTGTCAATGTCAGAAAAAATGAAAAAATATGATGAGCAAAGAAGCAAAAACAATTAAACAATACTTTTGTAAATAAGGGGGGAAGGGGATGAAAGGGGGTAGGAGAAAAAAAGAATCCAGAGCTATCATGTACAGGTACAAATTCCCCATAATGAATATGTTCATTATGTGTACCTAAAATGTACCAGTAAACCTAATTAATAAAGGGGGGAAAATATGCTTTATATCATCTAAAAAAGAAAGGGTAATAATAGCATGTTGAACTGGTAAGACATGAACTGTGGCTAATCAATGTCTACAGCTGGGACAGCCATACCGGTATTGTCCTTTCTGATCCCACGGTGCAAAAGTGTCATTACCTTTGGAATTGCGTAGGGATTGAAAGTTTGAGTTCCTGGATGAATCACAAGAATATTGAATTTCTCAGACTTATGGTGAGACCTGGTAATTAAAATTATGATTAATAAATGAGAAGCAATTCCTGTCAGTGTCATTCCAAGGTATTTGAAGCTGGATAACATTGTTAATGAGAAGAGAAAAAGGTGTGGCAAGATGGTCTAAGCCTCTGTTGATGAGACTTTTTATGGGACAATAGCAAAACCACAGTCTGAAGCAGCACTGGGAAACAGAGGCCCATGGAATCCACTTGACAACTCTGAAATTTGGAAGAATAAATGACTATTTGGGAAGACTGTATACATTGTACAATTGTTCTTTAAGGCGGCAAGTTTCAGTTAGGACAAGAAACTGGAGGAGATACAAAAAGAAAGGCTTGAGATTTCCAGCCAACCCACTATTTCCTTTGCTTCCTTATCTGCAGATTTAACCAACTGCAAATTGAAAATATTCAGAAAAGAAAAATTGCATTTATGCTGAAGATGGACATGTACAGACTTTTTCCATGTCAGTACTCAATAATTCCTCAATAGTACAGCAAACACTATTTATACATTTACATTCTATTAGGTAGTGTAAGTATCCTAGAGATGATTTAAAGAGTATAGGAGGATGTGCATAGCAAATACTATACTGTTATATATAGTGGACTTGAACATGAATGAAAAGGAGTTCAAGGAGAAGACTCTTCACTAATGATACGTGAATTGATAATGTGAAGATAATATGTGGATTTTGGTATTTGTGAGGGAAAGGTTTTCAGAACTAATTCCCCACTGACCCCAAGGGATAGGTGTAATAGAATTTGGACAGGCTTTGGAAAGAGGAAAATAATAAGAGATGGCCTCGGAGAGGTATGTGACAACTAATCTTGACTGTAAACGTGATTGACTTGAGAGATGCCCAAGAGATTAGTAAATGACACTTCTGGGGGTTTCTGGGAGGGTTTTAGGGGCATGACCTGGGGGACTGTACCTGGTCTCTGAACTCTTTCTCAGGGCTCTTGCCATGCTCATTGCTTCTTGGAAGCCTTGAGCTAAGCAGCTTTCCTTCATCTTGTCCTTCAGCCATGATGTGTTTGCCTTGGAGCCAGCCTACCATGGACTTAAACCTTTGACACTGTGAGCCAAAATAAACCTCTTCCTTGTTAAGTTGTAGATGTTAGGCATTTTTGTCTCAGCAACAGGAAGCTGACCAATACAATGGGAACATAAAGCAATATAGGAATTTGCCAATGTCAAGGGGATAGGTGATTGGAGAGGCTTACGTTTTGTGTGGTGACTTCGGATGACCAGAATATAAAGCATGAAGTGATTAGCACAGTGAAAGTTTCCAATTTATTAGTACTGGTGGACAGGGGTTGGGGAGGGGAGGCACTCAGCCTGGTGTTGGATGCAATGAGCTATGACTTAGAATATGTGTGCTTCCAAGAAATCTCGGGAGAAACGAGCAGTTGTCACTGGAATTGGTTCCAAGACTTTGACCACATGTTGGAAACAACCCCAGTCTCTTGTGGGACATATACTCCATCTGGTTTTCCTGCAGCAGAGTACACCTGCAGTGTGACTTAATTGTGGTAGAGTTGAGAATAGTATTCTGTCCTCAACTGGAAGCCACAAATCCCTTAGTGCAGATGGAAAGCAGAGATGCATTTAATTGGCAGACAAGGATCTGAATCAGTGAGTTCTCAGCTTAGTGAGCTGCATGTAGGCCACCAGGCACTGTGGTACATCGGTGGTTATTGATTCTTATTCAATAATTGGGCCTCAGTTATATGCAACACATGGTGATGTTCATTTTCTATTAACGTGGAGGGGTGGGCTTAGGCAATACTGTTCTCTGTCCTGCAAGTCCTTCCCTGAGAAGAAAGGGCCATAGACATTGTAATTCACAGCAGAGCTTGAGCTCAAGGAATCATTAGTGAGCTGAAGGGTATTATAAAAATAATTTCATGATACAGTATAACTCATGGTATAATGTCCAGCTCTCTAGTGTGCTGCCTAGTGTAGACTTAAGGAGTATTTATGTGTGTTTATGTTTGTTGCAACTGTATACTATTAATAGGGCCAATGTTGGAAGAAATACAGTTTTGTAGTCTTACAAACTGGCAGATTTAAGAATACTCGGACATGGTTTTGGGAAATTAGTATCTGGAATTAGTTGTTTACCCACCGTGGCAATATGCCTTCCATTCGGCAGGATGCTCTGCTACTTCTGCTAACACCTCAGTTCCTACTCAAGGCAAAGCCATGGGTTAATTGGTGGTGAAGGAAAGATGTCTGTCCTTCCTTCACTCAAATACTTGGTGCATGCTGGCTTTGGGTTAAGCATCAGGTATAGGGGGATGACTAAGACTTTTTCTTGTGGAAAGCAGGCTGCAGTATGGTTTGCCACACTTGGCTATACTGGGGGAGGTTTCCAGTAGGTGACCAGGACTTTGGTGAAGGAAAAGGAGTTCATTTGGTGAATGAAAGGGTGAAGACTATTCACTAATGATATGTAAAATAGTAATGTGGGATTAATAAGGCAGAAAAGGTCATGGTGCCTTTGGGGAAGGGTGAGAAATTCTCATCTGTAGAGTCTAAAATGCATGCTGGGATAAAAGGTCCTTCTTTTGAGGGGCATACACTCAGAGTCAGGGTGCTTAGATTTTATTTTTGAAAAGATTGGGAGCTACTGAGGTGAGGAAGGGAAATGATTAATTTTGAATTTTAGCTGCATCCCTATAGTGCTGTGTGGAGGCTGTACAATGGAAGAAACAAGTCAAGGTACACTGAGAGTTGGAACCTTGCTACACGAAGCATCTGCCATGAACCATGAACTGAGGAGCATATTAGAAATGCAGGCTTTGGTGCTCATCAAGACATTCTCAGTCACCCCAACAAGATCCCTGGGTAATTTGAAAGCACATTGTGAATCACTGATTTAAGAACCATGCCGTTGGCTCTTTATGACTTTCACGGAAATCCCAGAGGAAGGATAACCTGACCTTTTCCTTTTCATACCACAGACTTACAGATCATACCATGATCTGGAAAGGCAGATAGAAAACAATTAAAATTAACATATTTCAATAATATGAGAAATTCTACCCCTTTGAGCCATGCCTTTTGCAAATGTCTTCAAGTCCTGGATTGTGAATGTGTGAATGGACCCAGGGAGATGCATGGTAGACTGTACTGATCGTGCTGTTTTACGGCTTAAGCTCAGTGATGGGGTGCAGGTGTTCATCGTGGTATAATTTGCCACTTTTTGTAGGCTGCAGAATTTTATACTTCAAACTCAAAATCATGATTAAGTGGTAGTATGGAGGGATCTACAAAAGGAAAAGGAACAACAACAACAAAAGAACCCATGCTCCAAAATGATACTGGAAGACATGTTAGAGGTGGGAGTATAATCTCCCACCACAGTGAGGGGGTGATGGCACAAATGTAAGAATGGGTTTGTTGAGTGCTCAATAAACTATTCTGAAGGCTCAGCACTATTTTAAATGCTTTGTGTATAACACGTTTAATTCTTAGTTACCTCTTGTAGGTAAGACCTGTTTATCCCTCTTCATGGAGATATTTTCATAGGGAAGAAACTAAGGTGGGAAGCGGTCAGGTTCTCAGCTCAAAGCCACAGTGATAACTGAGGTACTAGAATTTTGAACTCAGGTCCTGGAAACTCCAGGTCTAAGTTCTTAACACTGTTCTATGTAGCCTAGTGTACAGCCTTTCTACAGAAATACATATTGATTGGATGAAGGGTAAAAATAATAAAGTAGTGTACCATTTTTCCTTGGTCAGGTCAGGATAAATCAAATGAAACACACTTTTGGCCCTAAAGTGACAATTCTTGTTCTATTTATTACATGTTCTATTCATATTTGAACTTGGGAAAATGCAATTTGGAGCTAGAAATGAAGAAGAGCGAGAACAATATCCCCATTTGGATTTCAGTTCTGTTATGACTGAGGTCTGAGGCTCAAGAGCCTCCTGGGTTTGGACTGGGTCATGGGGTACTTGGGAGCCTGGTTGGTGGTGGGTCCCCGGGGTTTACCTGGAAGTGTAAACCTCCCTCCCTCAGGTGCTTCCTTTGCTTCCTGCTTCCTGGCCACTATGAGGGAGCAGCTGTCCTGCACCAGGCCCTTCCACCAGGCCATTTGTATGTCTGAGCCTGTCAGTCATAAGCTGAAATTTCTGAGACTGTGACCCAAAACCAACCTCTTCTCCTTCCAGCTGTGTGTGTCGGGTACTGTGTCCCAGTGACCAAAAAAAAGTGACTAAGACAAACTATAAGAAGAATCCACTAATTTAAAAAAACTATATATTGGTGCTCTTGGAAAAACTACAGCCCGCAAGCTCCTCTTCTTTCTAGACTGAACTCCTGAATACCCTTCCAGACCCAGCTGCCACTCTGATGTGACTCATTTGAGAATTTTCTGAGGTGCAGAGTGCTTGTTCCTCTCTCCTCTGCCCATGGTGAGAGTTGCCACTGGTTGAGCTCGCTGTGCACTGAAAATGTCATCAGCAGTCCTCTTATCTTCTTATCAGAGCTCTGTGGGGTCACTATTTCCATTTTACAGAGGCAGAAACTGATGTGATTGAAGGTTAAGTACCGCATTGTACATTAATAAGTGACAGAGTCAGAATTCTAATCCTGTGGTATTCTGACCCCGAGGTAGCCGGGTGGCTCTCCCCGCTCTTGCTATGCTTTCTAAATTATTTAAAGAACAGAGGATGCTATTTTTGTGCTGGGGTCACACTGGTGACCAAGCACAGCCTGTCTGTCAGGAGCTTCCAGTTTAGGAACAGGATATAGGGGAAGTTTTTCTGGAAAGTGATACCAACATCAACTAAGACCTGGATGGGAGAGAGTGTGATTCTTCCCAGAGCTGCCTGTGGCCCTGGAGCATGGGGGCCACTGACAGAAAAAGTGGGAGGTTGGATTGCTGAGTAGTCTGCAGATCACAAAGCTTTTTCCAGCTTTGTAAGGAGTGGATTTCAGTTTTTCCTGAGGGCAATGGGAGCTACTGAGTGGTTTCAAAGAAATTTGCAATATGTTGTTTTAAACTATATTTCTTTACATGTTGACACTTAGAGTGACCTTCAGGAAAAGTAATCTGCCAGTGACTTCATGCTCCTCCAAGAAATTTTTAAGGAATAACAATGAAAGACATAGGGGAGGGGAAACCAGTAAAACATAACACTTTATTAGCATAATTTTTATCTTAGAAGGAATTCACCAAAGGCTTCATATTATGCTATGGCATCTTTAATTATAAAAATAAGCAAATAAAATAACTTGCATCTGTCATTACCATATGTTTCATAACCCTTATATGCACATGGAGCTTAAAAATGTAATTTAACAATAAATAATGACATATACCAGATATGCTCACTGTTTATTCCAGTACTCAGCCAAAAACCTAAATATCATTTAAATTATAAATACATAATGCAAATATAATGGCACAAAAATATCTAAAGTGCAACCAAATCACGATAGAGAAATCATGCAACTGGTCTAGGTCAGCCCCCGAATCGCTCTGTGCCGCAAACACAAGACGAAGCTTTGGAAGTTTAAGGAAGAGTCAGAGGGAGTGAGGAGGGGGAAAGAGAAGCAAAAAACTAGCAACATTGTGAGAACTGCTTCTTTCCATATGTGTAGATATATGTATTGTAGGTACATATATAAATATTACCGTGGGGGAGAAAAAGGGGGTACCATGGTTTGAAGAGGTCGCAGAGAAAAAGAAAAAGAGACAGAGAGACAATCTACTGGACTGAAATAAGAGAGAATTTTGCTAGGAATCCTCATGAACTACTTGTCACTTTGGGGTCCTGGGTTAGTGGGTTTGCAAAGTGGACATGACACACACACTTGATTAGCTTTTCTGGTTCAGAGAAGTCAGCCTTGCCTGGGGTGGGACGTGGGGGACAGAAGGGGTGTCTAACTTAGAATATGCTCTACCTGATTTCCAAGAGGCTAAGGCAGTGTCCATTTGTCTGGGGACCTGGGGACGGGACAGTTCTGAGTATAAAAACGCCCTTACAGTCTGATGTCAGCACGCTTAGAGGCTATGTGGGGACAAAGGCAGCAGCATTTGTGCTGCTGCGGCTGCTGGGTCTGCTGCCCTTGATCTTGCTCCTTGAGCAGCACGGTACTGGTTTTAAAGGCTTCGTGGTAAAGTTGTATTGCTTTTCATTTTTCTGGAGAGGTGCCCTCCCTCCTCCCACCAGGGTCCTTCTCACTCGACTTGGTCAAATCTTGAGTTTAGCCTAGTGAGGGTCAAGCACCAATGGTTTCTACCCAAGCGAGTTTGGAGCGGCCCCTGCAGAACTAACCCTCCTCCCTCTTCCTCTCTCAACTTTGACCTTTGGTGGGCAGTGACGCTCAGAAGGGACTGTTGGGTTCAAGGACAGTGACCCTGAGAAACGACTGCTGTTCCTAGATAGGTTAGTCATTTGGCTTTGGTGGTCGCCATCTTGTAAACATCACGGCAGAAATGATCAAACCACCAGCTTGTTTTCCCTCTGTCTTTCTTTTTTTTTCATTTTTTCTTTTTTTTTTTTCTTTTTTTAAACGATCCTACAGAGATGGTCCAGCTGCCAGGGCTACTTTGGCAGGCAGCGTGCTACAGGTCAAAAATGTAAGAGGAATCTATTAAGGCTGGACGGCCCAGGGTTATTTATACTCCCTCAGCCCCAAGTCCCCCGGACTGAAGACCCAAAGGCTCACTGACTCATTCCTGATTGATTTAGTGGCCAATCTCCCACCCCATCATTCTCTGCCAGAGTGCCAGGAGCTGATGAAAGATGGCGAGTCAAGAACTGCCACTTCCCACGGTATAGTCGGTCTTATCATGCTAAGTGGTCCAAGCCCAAAGGATGCTCTTTTTGGTGCCTGTAATTCACAGTTGGATGCGACAGCTGTTTCAGGATAAGTCTAAGTCAAGTGTAGCCTCTGGGTTGATGTGGGCTGGGAGATTAACACCTTACCTGGGGTCCTTTAGATAAACCTGTTGGTTTTTCCTATCTTGTATAGGCCCATCTTAAGTTTTGATGTTGAGTTAAAACTACTTCTACCCCCTTAGTTATAAAAAAGGCCACAAGGAGCATTTATGTGGATATCTGGAAGTGAGATAATTATTCCATTCCCAGGAAAAGAAAAATAAAGCTAAGTTACAAAACTAAATCTATATGCAATAAAGTTATTATATACTGCTTTGTTAAGCAGAGTCCTCTGGAATTTATGTACAGTACATTAGTTTTCAGCTATTTATATTCCACAGTTAGACCTTAAGATTCTCTGGTTTTAAGACAATTGTTAAAGATACTTTTAAAGCTCTGAGCAGTTACAGTACATAAAGATGTTAGCTTTTTGTTTTTCATTAGATGCAAGAAGATGCAGGCTCAAAGTCTGGTTGGAAAGCCAGGCTTGAGCAATTTGGTAAATGTGTTGGAAAGGAAATTAGACATTGGAGGATCAAGACCATAAGACACTAGCTCATTAGAGATCAAGAATTCAAACATGACATTCATATTCGTCCATGGCCAGCACAGATTCATAACACGAATTCCATTTAACATCTTTATGAGCATTTAAGACATGCATTTAAATAAAGTTATTCATATCTGCTAACTCTACTGGGGCAACCACTCGAAAGGGCTCCACATTTTCAAATTACAATGGCAGGGAAAACACATGAATGTTCTGTGTTTGAGGGTAATTGGAGGGGAGCTGGGAAAAGACATCGCTAGAGGAAGGTGATGAAAGTGGGTACGTTCTCCTGAAGAGAGGCAGAACGTTCGCACATATTCTGTTTGTGGAAATGCTGCCATTGGAGAATGTTGGCATATCGATTACAGAAGCTAGATTCATGCAATTTTCTTTAAGGGGAATAGAAAATAGGAACTACTTTAAAAAAATCAAACCAGGCACAGTACACTCAAAGTTGGTGTATCAACACCCCTAAAATGATACTAGTTTGGTGAGGCTGTGAGCACCTCTCCCTGGTTACGCACTCTCATGAGAAGTACGTTTGATATGGGAGGGAGAGTCCCCCTCACCTCTGAGGTTCCTGAGGAGGACCTTCAGCTTCTGCGGCTCACTGGTTCGTCTCCTGTTGAAGTCAGCTCTTGGGTGTGTTTGTGCACAGTGGTCTGTCTGCAGGATGTAGAAGAGGCTGGCCATGTTGGGCCCAATTTTCTCCATTAGGCTGTCTCTGATTGTGCTGACAGTGTCTTCATCACATTCCAAAAGGCTTCGAACGAGTCTGTTGTAGTATCTACATTGGGAAAGAAAGTGTGCATGACAGTCATCATGCAAACAAGATAAGATCCGGGGTTTCTTCTGGTCTTTGTGCAGCCAGCACAGGTCCCCAGGGGTTGAACTGTGCAAACATAAATAGCACATCTGCTGAAGGTGGCTTTTGTTTCCTACCTCAAACAGTACCTTCTTGGTCTAGGCAACATGCTCCCTGCACTTACCATGCCTCACAAATCTGTCTTCATAGTTAGAGTTTAGAAGATTTAAATCACACTTTGAATAAAAGGCTGACTGTGCTTTCTAAAAATGCTTAGAAACCCCCTAAAACAGGCATAGTGATCCAGGAGACCATTTAGTTGGGCTAAATGGGACTACAGAGACCATTCAGTGATTGATTCAACTCTTCTTTTGTAGAGAAGAAACTAAGGTGAGCTGGAGTGACTTGCCCAAGATCATACAATAGGTCAATGACAGAAATGGGATTCAGTTAAATGCAATGAATGCAATAAGGTGAACCCAACCCTCAATGGTGGTATTGATAATTATTGCACATGACCCTACAGTTAGCTTGATGCTTCTTTGCAGTTTTTTCTTGGTGGCATATGTACTTCATGCATATGTGCAGATGAGAACACTTTCTGACTGAACTTTTAAATTCCTGTCTTCGGTGGCTCAGGGATTTTCCCCCAAAATCTACTTTCCTTACCATATATTCACCTGGTGTTGGTAAAGTCCTCTGACTGGCCTTACTTTCATATCTCCTCCTACCAAATCAGTCATATCTCCTCCAAAAGTCTGCTGTAGTGAGAAAGCCAAAGGCTAGGCCGTGAGGATACTTAAAAGGAAAGACGAAGGGTCTCTAATGCTTCTATACTTTCATGAGAATGTTTTCTACTGTTTAGGTTTTTGCTGGTCTCTTTCTCATTTAGTATCTATAAGTATCTCATAGATACTTAGCTTCTGTCACAAAGGCTAGCACCTGATGATGGGTTCATTTCCATGATCAGGTTGAAATGTTATCAAAAGTGGGATTTGTGTCCTGACTGTTTGTATCCCTTCCCTGTAAGCGTCCTGTGATAAAATGCCTAGTCACTAAATACTTTAAAATTTGTTTTATAGTCACTGAAGAAATCTAATGTTAAAAACATAATTCTCCCCCATGATCCTGATTTTCTAAAGAAGAGCTATGTATAGATCTGGTAGATTTCACAAAAAGAAAATACTTGCATCTGCTGAACACTACTTTTATCTTTGGAACAAATTTTTAAACGTCCCAAATAATGCAGCAAACTGTTATGGCTGAGAAAGGAGTCAACCGGGTAATAATCAGAGTATACAAATGTCTTGTGATGCTCTCTGGGGAGACAGTTCTGGTATTTTCCAATTTGTGTTGGTATGCATCTGTTCCATTGTGAGGTGACAGTTGTCAAAACCCATTAGCCCTATGCTTGCTAATAGGAAACTGTGCTGATGACAGTGACCTGCTGTACTTAAGTGGGAAGACCCTTTCCTCAGAAGAGCTGGAGGATCTCTAGGGCCACAGGATCTTCCAGGAAAAGAAGCCTATTTATTTTTAACTCACCTCCTGGAGCACAGGATCAAACATCTTTCCAGAATAACTTAACCCCCAGAGAGGTCCTTTCAAGGATGTACAGTAAATAGAGTGGAACGTAAGTAATGAGGCAGAGCACTTGCTCACCCCTCTGTGGTAAGAGAATGATGGTGGGGCCCGGAAAAGAAATGGTGTCTGGGTTTCGAACACAATCCTATCCTATCGTGAATTCCTCCCTTCAGGGACAATTATATCCAGCTGTAAGGGAAGCTGGGATTCTCTGGCACACGGGAACATTTTCCAGCCCTTTGGAATTATGAAGCCCATGAGTCAAGTAGCACTTGGATAGAAGAATGGGATGAAAACTGGTTTTGGAAAAACTGAGAATAAACAACCCTGTACCAACAGCTTTGGACATCTACAGACACATAGGTCTCCAGGCTGTTCTTAACTCTTGGTCTCTGTCAGGATCCAGGTTCCTCGGATCACTGTGTCTATTTCAGAGGGTAAGTGGCTCCTAGAGGACAGTATCCAATAAGGACTTCATAACTTGAAAGTGAACTCTTTCACTTCTAGAAAGTTCTGTTTATGCCAGATGAATTCCCCAAATGGGCTGTAAAATATGATCTTTCCTTAGAAATAAACAGAATGAGAAGGAAGTTCTTTCTTCTTAGAAAGAATTGGAAGTACTTCCCTGGCTACAGAACGTTAACATCTTTAAAGACATTCACCTCTCTAGCCAACCTGGCCACTTTAGGGCCATCCATTCCCTGTGTCCAGACTCTGTCAAAGTGTTTGCTGTCTTTCTCTGTGTGCTTTTCTCCTTAGTGTTTCTTTCTCTGGTGTCCCAGGCAGGACACTTAATTTCTGTGTTTCCTGATGACCATCTTTGCCAACCTGACTGCTCTTAGTGATCCCACACCCCACATATACTCTTGCTCTTTTCTTCATGCAGCTTTGACAGCCCAGTATGGCAGCCTAGGAGAGCTCCTTTGGAATAGAAAGTAGTCCAGACCTCTGTTAGCAGCTCTTCAAAGGCTCAAAAATTTGTCAGGTTGCCTTACCACTAACACAGTTAACTCTGTTCCTCTTCATTAAGGCTGGACTATAGCATTGACTTCTGGAATTGTGCTGGTTGATGAGCCAGATCTTTCCTCTAGGTCACTAAGTAAAATAGGTTATTTTAAGAAGTTGTGCCTCTAGCAAGAGTTGACTTGACAACTGTCACTTATTGAGTACTCTGTTGTGCCTTATAGTTACTATAGCTGTTGGGAGGATGTACTTTTTCTTTTAGGAAAGAATGTACACAAACTAAACTGCTGACCACCATGGTGCATATATATTCAGTTATGCTTGGATTCTATTTTTGGGTTGTGGATATTTCTTGCAGGCTTTTTTGGCTGCCATTTTTGAAATCAAAATAACTTGGCTCAAGGCCATGTGAATTCTGGGCGCAATTCAGTTATTCACAAGCTGTGTGACCTTCAGCAGGTCACTTCTTGCTCTGAGCCTCCATTCTTTCACCATTAAAATGAGGCAATTAGTCTAGATAACAGTTTTCTTCAGCTATGACATCCTATACTTTCAGGGATTCAGTACATACTTTCCTTCTCAATTTAACAAAAAATACTGCATCTCAGGCTAAGGCCCCTCTTCGCAGGGAGAGTTAGGACTATTTAAGAAGATTCCTTTTGTGGGGGCAAAAGGGGATATGCAGCACAGTCAGTGGTTTAAGTGTTCTGATCCCTTAGTCTGGAAGGACATTTTTAGCATGTTTCTTACCATTTTGAAAATAAAATTTCATCCTGACTTTTTTTTTCATCTTGGTGAAGACTAAGATCAGATATTCTCCATAGCTACTGCTTCAACCATGCTTACCCAAATATTCACATACTGCCTAGGAACATTCTGTGTGAGAGTTTATAAATAGTCCTTTGTTTCCCTTGATGAATATTATTCTTCTGTTTCCTGTTCCCTATCTTTGCCTGAGAGAGTTGGACGCTGTGTCAGTTTTCCCACTCTGGACTTGGGTTGATCTAGTTGGTTCCCAAGTTTCACACTGCCCTGCCGCTTGACCAATTCTGCCTGCTTTCTCGTGGCTGAAGGTACAGTTTGCCAGGGGGATACTCCAGCTGTATTTTCTGTTTTAGGTGCACTTTTGTCATGGAAAATCCCTTTGTTCTGCCTTTTCTGGTCCAGTCACAGGCTTTTGGATTCTCCTAACTCCAAATCTCATGCTAGATAAGTCACAGGAAGGTGGAATGAACCTGTAACTACTTCCTTTTGTAACTCCTTGCCAATTGGCACCAATTTAGCGTGTGTCTATGGTGGGACAGAGGCTGGGAAAGCAGGATGTTTTAGGAGGGTGAGGAGCTTAAATAGAGCAAGTCAAACCCAGCTTGGAACCGGAAATCTCTCCAGTCCTGAACAGGAATAATATTAGCCTGCTGAAGTAAAATACTTGGAGAAAGGTAAGAACTACACAAGAAATTCAGGCCTTCATGTACTGGCTAAATTTTCCCCAATGACCTTTGTCTATGACATATGAATCCCATAAGATGAAAGAGGGAGATGAGCAAACTTTATGACAATCTTCTAAGGGTGTTGAAAAAAAGGCACATATTAAAAGGAAGAGTGGTGTGGTGAAGGACTTTTTCCTAGGTAGAGTGGGAATATCCCATTTACCCTCTGCACCCTCCTTGGTGTAGTATACCTCGCTTCATAATAGAAGATTATGAAAAGATTATTTCAGCTGAAATAGCAAGATCGATATTGTCTGGAAATTTGTTACAGGCCATATTGTAGATCATATCTGTCCCAGGATACTTAAGGATCTAAATTTGCAATAGTGACTTTGGTAGACACATCCCTTCCCCTAACTACTGCACAAAGTCATCCTTCATCCTTAGCCATAGTAAGAATTCTTCCTTTTGTTTCCTGATGGTGAAGGGAGTTTCCAACAGTTAGTCAGGCCATCCCCTGTGCTATGCAACAAGAGTCTTCCTGGGAGGATTTTAAAGTGAAAATTGCTAAAAAGAGACAAGCTACTTGAGAGAGAGGGTTGAGTTAATTTTCCTGTTCTGAGAGAATTGGTTAGAACTTCATGATAGAGTTACCCTTCTATGGACCAGGTAAATGATTTGCATAAATGAACTTGTGGTTTTGAAGGGCAATAACATGTAGTTAAGAGTGAATCAGGAATTGTTATGTTAAAGTGCTTAACCTTTATGTAAGTTAAGGCACTGCTTTTCTGGTGTTTCATTTATACATACATGCACATGACTAAATCACTCCTAAGCCATTCTGAAGAAGGATGCAGGCACCTGGCTAGGAAATTTATCAAGTAAGCCCGTGATAACTCTCAGAGTATCAGTGCAGCATAGAATTGATCTTTGGGGCTATGTGCAGATTTTGTGGAGCATCAAACAATCACAGAACTTTAGGACTGGGGGGGGGGTCAAATTTTAGGCCATGGTGCACCACAGTAGGTTAAATTTGACTAGCGTTCACTGCCTGTGCCATCCCTCCATGACAGCCCTACTAGCTCCCTTAGTTCTTGTTGGAAACCTTTGTAGCCCACTCTAAGGACCCAGTGTGTCAGCTTTCTTAAATATAAAGAGTTCAGTCCTTGCTGAGAAAGACAGTGAGCCCAAGACACAGTCAGACATGTAGCTCAGATATTACTAGTTCAGTGGCTTTGGGTCAAGGGAGATCAACCAAGACTTGAATGGGACCTCTGTGGCCACCAGAACTTCTTCCTTGGCAATCTTGGACTGGACAGATGGGATAGCATAAGACATTCAATGGAACCTACCAGTGGTCCAGTCTAGACCTTTTACTTTTGGCAAAGAAAATCTGAGATTTAGGAGGTTAAGGTGGCTTGTTCTGGGTTAGCCAGAGAAATATCTAACTGGGATCAGAACTGATTTGAAACAATACAGATTTACAAGAAGTCTGCATTATGACATCTAACCAGTTTTTTTTTTTTTTTAAATCATGGCCAGTTATATTGCTGCACAGTCATGGTTTCAGCCAAATCTTATGGCTTAAAAAGTGGTTTCCAGAGTTTGTCTTTTCCTTTAGGTTTGTGGCGAGAAATGAACAAAGAAAATGCCCCCAAGGAGGCTGCAGATGAAGTTTGCTGGTAGCTGCAAGCAAAGACTTTTTCTCTAACAGTGGGGGGAAAAAATCCAAGCTGCTTAAACTGTCACTCCCAATCACAAACATATTTTCCTGCAAAAGCTGGGAAGCCTGCAAGCTAAAATAAGAGTGTGACTGTGGCAATTTAACCCTCCTTCCAAGCCTGGCTCTGTGAGCCACTCCCTCCCCTCCCGGCCTGCAGTGAAGGGGCTGCGGCCGGCCGTACCTGTTGGAGTAGTGACTGGGCAATTGCACGACCTCAGCGATGGCCTCTGGGTTCCGCTTGGCAATGCTGCACACATTCAGCTTGCTGTAGCACTCTTCCTGGACCTCGGCAATCATCCTCTGGAAAGTGGAGCACCTCCGAATGGCGAGGAAGACCTTGGAGGTGACCCCGTTGGCAATGCACTTTAAGCTCTCTTTGACAAAGGCTTTTCCCTGCCGAGAAGGGGGGGATGGGAGGCAAAGCGTTAGCTTGGCCCGGTGAATGAGGGCAGGGTATACAACCTGGGGGCCTTCCAGGGGCCCCCTGATGGCCACCTATCATGGCCCTCTGCATGTCCTTGCCGTGGGACAACTGCACCCATGGTGAAGAATTTTTTTTTATTTTAAATTCCCTTCCCATTAGATGATCTTGAGAATTGGACTCTGGAGAAAAGATAAGAGATCTGCTTGAAAATTGGCATAACCCAGCTCTACATCCTTGGTTTTGAATTTGATAATTCAGATTACAAGCTAGTATGCCGGCTCATACAGCAAGAACTTCTTTGTTAGAAGAACATTTTTATTTCTTCTTCAAGAGGGAAAGCTTTCCTACTCACTACCCCTCCCCTTGCAGACCAGCTTCTGACAGCTCCTTCCAGTCTTGGGAGTGGGGGTTGGGAGTCTGGCCAAAATAGAGCGTGAGTGTGTGTGTGTGTGTGTGTGTGTGTGCGCGCGAGTGCGCATGTGCATGCCCATGTGTGTGTATACACCCTAAGAAGGGAATTTCATGTAGGGAGGCTGGAAAGCAGGCTGATTCCCTGGACTGTTTCCTAATCAAGAGTCCAACACTAGGTTACAGATATACAACCAAGGGGAGCAGGGGTCAAGGCCTTATTACCTGAGTGTCAAATTTAGCAGCACTGTACAAGAAGGATTTACAGATGTCATACATCCCATCTGTGTCACAGGTGGAGTTTTCCAGGCATGCAAAAGCCCCACAGCCAACCTGCAGAGCACTGTTGAGGCAGCGAACCACTTCAGCTGGAAGAGACAAACATCCAATCTGGGTCAAACAGAGAGGTGTTGGGTGGGATCAGGTGGATGCAGACAGAAAGCTCAAGGACAAAGGACCAGAAGAACTTATCCTAGAAGTCTTCCCTGAGGAGCGGTGGATGGACCCATCTGGAAAGGAGTGGGGAGAGGAAGGGGGATGGGCAGGACCTTTAGCCTCTCAGAGCTTGAGCACTAGGAGGGGAGGTGATGCCTTCTCACTGGGAGACACGTTTCCTTGGTCTCACCCTTGCATGTGCTTGGTGACTGCACAGGTGAGGTTAGGCTCTCATCAGCACACAGCGATTTCCAGTCTCCCTGAAGAATCAAAGTTCATTGCTTGGCAGCTGAAGGCAGGAGGAAGGCAGCAGGCTGGGGCTAGTGGTCAGGTTTAAGAGGTGAGAGGGGCAGGGAATCTATCTGGCTTCTAAAAAATACACTCCAGAGTAAAAAGCATGGAATTACAACCCAGAGAAGAATTTGCCAGAAGTCCACCTGGAGGGAGATCCTTCTGATTTGGGTTTTTTAACTTACCATCATCCTGGCAGAAAGGAATCTGATCTATTCATGTTCACCCACCACCCCCAGGACAGTGCTTAGAGGTATGTATAATCTCTCATATTAAAAGCTTTATTTTTTTAAAGAGAGAAACACAGGTGTGCAATAACAAGGCCAAGGCACCCCTTGTGCAAGACTGGAAGAAAACCACAAAGAACTTGCAGGAGCCTTTCTACATACTGGATAAGATCTCCCATAAAAGTAATTTCTCTCCCACAGAAGGGGGGTGTTCTGGCAGGCAGCTCGACAAGAAATGATCTGTAGCCTTCATACCATAGGATTCTTCTCTGAGATCAAAAGGGTGGTTCTGTTAGGTTTCCCCACCCCCTCCCACCACCCGCAGCCTCTGGGATATTACAAGTCATTTCCCTAATTATATATTTCCACGGGTTCAAATTATAACTTTGCTTTAAGCAGTTTTAATATGCATTAGGGCTGCTATTGTTTTAGGCAAGCTCGAATTGTGAATCACGGCATCTCTATAGCAACTAAGTACAAAAGGAAGTAAGGCAAAAGCCCTCCTCTCCCTTAGGCAGGGACCCGCGCTCTTCCGAGGGGAACGTCGGCTCTGCAGCATTTTGACACCTGCGATCCCATCTCTGCTGACAGTTAGGGGAGAGAGGACAGGAATGGAAGAGGCGAGAGTGGGGCGGGAGGAGTCAAGGGGCAGAGGTGTCCACACAGGCTTCTTCTTGCAGCTTTTCCTTCAGAGCCAGGGGCAGACCCAATTAAGTGCTCCGGAGTCAGGGTGAAAGTAAGACCTTTCCCTTGGAGAAACAGCTGCTTCATTTCACAAATAGTCTTTTGCAAGGGGCTCCTGGCCATCGGGCTGCATGCAGAGTGGATGGAGCGTGAGAGAGCTGAGAAGGAGGGAGAGAGGCAGGGGTGGGTGTTGGGGGTGGGCTGGGTAGGGTTTCCTCTGTATCCGCCCTGGATTTGTCAGACTAGAAAGGGAGCTTCTCTGTGTGTTCTCTAAAGAGGTAGAGATGTCAAGTTATAGGGTCTTAAGGGGGAAGGGGGAGGGCCGGCATCAGACCAGCTGTGCCTCACCTTAAGACCGGCTTCTGGAAAGTATAGAGAGTGCTTTCAAGCATGCCAACATTCAAGTCTTCCCCGCCCCCTCCCCCCTAAGAGGGTACGTGCCAGATTTCAGGCAATCAGGCTAGGCTTATGCAATGAAATACCCTCAGCACAGCGCCCAGCTTCTTCGTGAGTCGCATGCAGTTTATTAAACAAAGGAGCTCCACTTCGTAAGGCTATTGGATTACACTGGCAGTTTATTGCCACCAGGCACGAAGCACATTTATTATCAAGATCAGCCGTCACAGACACAGTTGCAAAAGTGCGAGGCAAATGAGGACAGCTCTTTGGGGGAGAAACTGGTCCTGGGTTTGCGCTTACCTGAGTTCTGAGCTGCCACTCGGGGTTTCCTGGGGCTCACAGAGTCATTCTGCTCCGCCTCATGGGTTGCAGAAGCACTGATCACCAGCACCAGAAGCACTGCTGAGTTTTGGAGCATTCTCTGAGAAGTTTCCGCTAAGTTGTTGGGTTTTTTTTTTTTTCCTCCCCCCCTTTCCTCTTTCCCTCTCCCGGCTTGAGTGAAGATGTGGATCTGGATATACTGAGAATTTGGTGAGGATTGTTTGGTTGCTGCTGATGCTGTTTCTGCGGACACGGCTGCTCCTGCTGTTTCTGTTGCTGCAGTCTCTGCTTCTTGCACCTCTGGCTTTTGCAAACTGGGGGCCTAAGAGCTGCACCCAGGGATTTTATAGCCGTTCTTATCTGTCCTTTGGATCAGGGACCAATCACGTTCCTCAACTGGCCTGGCTAGCCAATAGGAGGGCACGCTATTTCAGCTGGAGGTTTTTGACTTCTTAGAAATATTTTCCAGCAAATTAAAAGTACCTGCTGCCAATGTTTTATGTGTGTGTGTGTGTGGCTGTGTGTGTGTGTGTGTGTGTGTGTGTGTGGCTGTGTGTGCAGAGATGTGTGAAGAAGCTATTCTCATGGAATCAAAGGATCACTGTGTATTGATGGAACTGAAGGAAAATCATGTGAAAATTTCTCCAAGGTGCCTTTTGAAATTTATTCATCTTTAAGATTAACTAGCTAGTGGGGGAGAAATGGGTAGCGTGGGTAGGGTGGGGAGGTGTGATCTCTGTGGATGAGAATTTAACCTAATTACAGCAAGCAGTTTTACTCTAATTTTAACAGCGTGCACTCTGTGTTGTAAGCTGTGTACGTGTGTCACATCTCCACACCTCTGCATGCACGTGGTCACACGTGCTGTGCATGTATGGTGCATGCTGCGGTCTGTGGCATCCTGAGTTCTTACATTCCTGAGCCCTCAGGGAGGCATGCATGTGAGTGAAAAAGCCATGTGGATGGTGAGGTGATAGCTCTGAGCTGGGATCCCGGCTCCCTGATTGATCAGCTCAATGGTCTTGGTGGAGTCCTTTTCTCTTGCTCTCCCTTAATTTTCAAAACTGTAAAATGCCCATGCTGGAGGCTGGCATTCCTTCTACCACCCAAATGATGTGGCTGTGATTCCCTAGCTACATACACTACAAGTCTCCATCTTTGCAGTCACCGGTAGAATTTCAAACTCCAAGAGTGTCCGTTAGTGTTGTAGACAGACAGACAGACAGACAGACAGACAGACACACCTCACACCACATTCAAGACAGACATCGTGAATGCCTGAGAATTAATAAACTGTGTGTTCAGGCTCAGCTACTTCATAATCACATTGAAACAATAAGCTGGTCAAAGCAAGACTAAACCTGCTGGGTAAACCAGTTCATTTCTTGGGGGGTGGGGAGGAGGCAGGCTGGGGGAGGGGAGGGGTGAGGACTGGGAAAAGGGGTAGGGAAAGAGTGGAATGTGTAGGAGAGAAGACTGATAAACTCTAGGCCTAATGGGAAAATTACAGTGAAATCACAAATCATGCCCAGTATGGCAGCTCATATTTTCTTACAAGTGGGCTGCAGGCAATACTGAGGCTTGTCCGTAACTTGTGAAGGAGGTTAACGACCCATGAGAGGACTTCTTAGGGCAGGAAGGTGGTCATTAAAGGCTGGGGTGAGGTGAAGGGATTAAACAATAAAACCTTTAAAAAATGTTGAGGAGATAAATGGGAAAGGGCCAGTGGTGGTTCCTACAGACTTGGGCAGGTTGATCCGGCAGAGAAAACAGAGCCAGGCACTACAAATCTTCAAGTCTTCAAATAAAAGTTAAAGAGAGTGCCAACTGTATTAACTGCAAACCAAACCAAGAATCAGCTGGGTCTGTGTGGAGGGAAGGGGCCACTGAGCGACTCATAGCCCACCCTTTGGGAAATAAAAAGGTTGCTGGGATAGAAGGAATAAAGAATACAGAAAATATCTAAAACACGTTTTCAGATTGTCACTGAATGATTTGTACATTTCAGTTGATAGCAATTTATATCAGTCTTGCTATTTCTCTCATACCTTTCCCACTGAGTACCTGGGAATGACTGGGGAGGGCCAAAGACACAAGACCCAGTAGAAAGCAGTTGAACTGTTCTTGATCTTGAGATGTTTGCAGTCAAGCAGGGAAGATGACCAACCTCAGTGATATCTCTGAAAGGTTCACCATGTCCAGACCTTGCCTGGCAAGACACAGGCACAGGTAGCATTAGCTAGAGATGTGAAGAAAGCTTCATGGATTGATCTTCAAGGCATAATCAGTGGCGGCAGAGTGTGAACTTGTGTTTCTTTTTAACAGTTGAAGAAAAAGACCTAATATTTAAAAACAAAGTTCTTGTTCTGGAAAGTTCCAAGATTTTATTTTTTAATTGCTTTGGGTAAGAGTGGTTGATGTCCTGTGGTGTGAAATAGATCATTCTGCATTCTCTTCTGGAAAGGGAACGGGGGACGGACACGAATTCTTACGGTCCTGACTTCTGTTCATCAGCATTCACTGCCCACTAAAAAGCACTACTGTCTGGTCCTCATGTTGCACTTCCTTGGGCGGTCTGCTGGGCTGGTGGAGAGATGGTTTACATCCAACCACCCACTTTCTTTTATTTTTTCTCTGATGCTCTCGCCAGAGTACAGTGTCCTAAAGTATCAGGGTATCTTTTGTGTGTGTGTTTTTTCCCAGTGTTGATTTATTTTCCTCCCCTTTTGCTCACTTACCAGTGTACGCCTAGGTTGGTTGCCGGGTTTGTTGCCAGGTGTGCCGGTGTTTCACAAGGGCAGCTGTGCTGTCATTCGAAGAAATACAATGGCCATCAGACACTTTGGTCTGAGTGTAACTAGTGTGTACACCAGCGCATTTGAGAAGTGCAGAGGTGGGGGCTGAAGTTTCAGCGGGCATGCTCTGCACAAAGCTCCTTCTCAGATGCCCACTATTTGGGGATATTTGAAAGCCAGCAGTTACTGGGCTGTTGCCTTGCATGCCAATACAGCAGTGGTATATTTCGGGAACTCTGCAGGTGACTTCCGGTTCCTTTGTATCTTCTCGTGAGGTCTCTGAAGATGTGGAGAAGTTAGAATGTCCTAGGTTAGAGTTGGAGTTTTAGCCTGCAGGCAGCATGGATACAGCGAGTGTCCTGAGTAGGAACTGTTAAGTCCCATATTGAAATCAGCCTTTGGGGAAGACGTTTTTATCCTTCACACAACACTCAGACAAAGAAAAGTATGGCGGCTCTCTGACTGCTCAGTAACACCAGACGGTGCTGATGAACTATGATGGCAGCAGGAAAAGAAGATAAGTATGAGGAACATTTTAAAATAAATGTATATTCTCAAGTAAACTAAGGACTTGGAGAATGAAAACGGAGAGGACCTGCGTTACACTTTTCCTCCCCAGTTTTGGTGGTGATAATGTTTTAGGTGCGAGGACTACTGAGGACCTAGGGGAGGCAGGCACTTTCCGGGGTTCTGTGAAGGTCGTAGAATTAATTACCCATTAAAAGACTTGACTCTGTTTTCTGTAGGTGAGGCGTTTCCCAAGCCAGGCTGCACTCTTGGAGGTGCCTCCAGGTGCCGTGGAGGAGGGGGGGGAGGAAGGGTGCCTTTTGGCGTTGCCCTGAGCAGGAAAAGCGCTAAGAAGTGTGAAGAAGTAGCTGCCAACACCTCCGGCTGGGTGACGATGCCCGTGCGAGGCTGGCATGAGTTCAGTGAGAAGATTAAGCCAAAAATCTCTATGGCTTTGTTGGATTTGGCTAGCTTAGACCTAAGCAGTGAACAGCTCTTTGCCTTTTGGGTGAGAGGAGCCCGAGAACATGGTTTCTTGGTAAATGTTCTTTCTTTTATCAGAGTGCAAGGCCCAGCAAGGATGCTGTGACATAGTGACCAAGGTTGGACTATTTTTCTTCGGTAGTTCTAGGTTTCTGTGTGTGTGTGTGTGTGTGTGTGTGTGTGTGTGCGTGCGCGCGCGCGCCCATGCGCACATGCTGAACTGTTGAGTCCTGCTTTCCTAAACTCAAGACAAAGGGGAGGAAGAGAATAAAAGAGAAAAATGAGGGAAAAACATTTTCCACCTTTTCTTTTCTATAAAGACTCCAGATTCTCTGAATAGATGGTTTCAGATTCTTACATGAATCTGTACTTCCAGTGTACATTTACTGCTTTGGATTCTGCCAAAGAAAGAAAGTGAAACGAATTATATTAAGTAGGAAAACTCATTCTCCGTGCCCATCATTTCCGCCACCAGCTCGCTGGTTTGTGGAGGGTCACTGTGTGCCTAGCAGTGTGTGCCCAGCACTAGGTCGGGCATGGTGGGCAATGCAGAAAGATGGCCGATCTCTTCCTGTGCTCCAGGAATTCTCAAGCTCCTTCTTAAAGGATGATCATTGCATCTGTTTTTCTAGAAATATAATAAAGCAAGTGGATTGGAACAGAGCTTATAGGTTTGAATTCAATTAGCATTTACTGGGTGCCTATCTGTTCCAGGCTAGGCATTGCTGCAGATGCACCACATCTGTGAAAACCCTGCTGCCCTCACTTCCCAGTGGAGGAGACAGGACTGGAGAAGAATGGTTTTCTCATGGCTGTGGGTAGACGGTGGAAATCTGAGATTTGCTTATTGTACAAGTAGCTCCAAGCAGTTCGGGTTCCTTAGAGGTAGAGAGGGTGTGTCTCTAGAGCCTTGCCCCTCAGGGTGCATGGGGTGGAGGAGCAGGCGAAAGCGAAAGACAGGATGACCTGACAGGCTTAAACCAGCACAGGCAAGTTGAAATCAGCCTCCACTCCTGGTAACAGCTGCATCTCCTTTTTTCGGGTGTAAGTTATGACATCACTTTAGAGCCAGGAAGAAGAATTCATACTCTGGGGTCTCCTGTGAGTCTTCCGAGTTTCACATGAGGCTCCTGAAGCAAGTGTGAAAGAGGATTTTTGTGTTATCCAATCTGTCATTTAAAAGAGCTCTTTGAAAGACCTTAAGTGACATTACTCTGTTGAGACACATGGGGGCGCTCGAATCAACCAACAATGTGAGACTGTTTCCTTAAAAAAAAATTCAGAATCCTGGCTCCGTTTGAATGGCTATTATTTCACGCCATCAGAATGCTTCTAAGGGGGATAACACATGTTTGTGGCCTAAGGCTGTCACCTGTGACTTAGCCAGTGAGCTTCTGTACTAGTAGAGTCTTATGTATTGACAAATGTTACTCCAGTATTTTCTTATAGGGAAACAGGTTGCAGATGTTTTTAAAAGTTTTCTTCAGCTCTGGTAATATCTGTGCCTGAGAGAATACATCGGGTAATAGGGTCTTACTAAGTCGCTAAATTGCTCAGGCTGGGTTCCATCTTGCGGTTCTCCTGACTCAGCCTGCCAGAGTGCTAGGATTATAGGTATGAACCACCATGCCTGGCTATATTTGTAGTTCTTTGAGCTCCTTAGTTTAAAAAATAAAGTTCCTTGCTCCTCATTCCTGAAGGCAGAGATGTTTCTGTCCCACATTTTTGTGCTTTGCATTTTTTCTTCTAGTGGTCTCTAGGTAGAGGTCAAGGCTGGAAAATTTTTTCATGCTATTTCTGTCACTTTTTCTGGCTTGGAATTCCTTCCAAAGTGTGTGGGAGGCAAGCATGGGGGCAGACGTGTGCATGGGTTTTCTCTTGCCTCTTTGCTTTGCTCGCACACGCCTTTGTGCTAGGGCGTTTGCATTCCATTAGGTGCTGAGGCTGGTGTAGAAGGCCTAGTGATGGGTCGGGCGGTCACACTGGGCATGTGTGGGAAGCCCCCTCATCTGTTAGATCCGTGTTCAGACAGAGGAACAGGGTGTCCCTGCTTCCAGCCATGCAATCTACCCATGAAGTGCATTCTTTTAGCTCTCTGTGCTTGCAATGGCGTTGGCAGCGTGAAAGCACAGTCAAGATGTTGGGCGAGGCAGGCAGCATCGTGCAGTGTGCAACTGTGAGTGCAGTGAGTAGGACCGAGGGATAAGGCCAATGAGTTTGTGCAAGAGAAATTTAGAACAATGTCCACTTCGATAGCCTGTGCCAAAGCAGCATTCTGACATATTTAGTCTGATGTGCTGTCCAAATAGAAAGAGGTATCTTGCAGCCATTTCTGAGCGCTAGGCAAATCTATCCTCACTAGTTTATTGGCTGAGAAAGGGACGTGAGGGGCGGGAACAGCCTTTATACGAAGTTACCTGACAAGTCCCCAAAAGGGCCAGACTACGTGATTATAGATTTCTTTACTTTGATGTTTGGAAATCTTGCCAAGAAATTTATTGTGGCAATTCAGATGCATTTTATAATCAAGTTGCATTTAATACGCTTTAGGCTAAAGTGCAATTAAGATAAACCAGTTCCTGGCTCTGGATAGGTATCCTGGGAGTATCAGCATAGCCTGATCACTGTGTCAGAATAATAAAGTGCAGGTTGCAGAGACAGAACTGAAGCCTGTAAGGATTTTCACAGTGGTAGCAAAAATGGTCACCAAATATCATTTGGTAGAACACAGTTCTGGTCAGGTGTTTGGGAAGTGAACTCTCTCAGACCTTTGAAAAATTAATTGTAAGGAAGTTTGGTAGAATAAATGGAAATCCAAGTGAAGAGGAAACCCACTCTGGCCTCCAGGCAAGCATTTTCTTGAACATGTCATTGTACATCCTCTAGTGACAATTATAAGGAGGGGGACAGAGAGAGAGAGAGAGAGAGAGAGAGAGAGAGAGAGAGAGAGAGAGAGAGAGAGAGAGAGAGAAAAGGTTCCATTTTCAGATGAAGTGGTGCAATCGTGAAGGGCAAAATGTCACTGGGGAGTAGCTGCTGCTACAGTGGGGGAATTAGCTTAAAAAAGTGTGGAGCAGAGGAATATGCTCTTTGCACACAGCAAATTTTAATTATATTTTCTTTGCTGCTTCTCATCTTTGTAGGTGTGATAATGTCTTCACATAGTTGTGGTTGATTGTCTTTACTGTTTCTCATGTTTCAGTAACAATAAAAGGAAAGTCTCCCTACACGAGTGTGTGTGTGTGTGTGTGTGTGTGTGTGTGTGTGTGTGTGTATTTATCCTCTTATTTCATTTGCTGTTTAAATCACTCACAGCAGACTTTGGGACACGGGAAACAAATGAGAAATGAGTCATACTGTTAAAATCAAACATTGGAAGTGAGAAGAGAGAATTTCTTGCTGTGATATTTAACAGACCTTGAAAACTAAGATTGATTGGAAAGAAAAGTCCATGTTTTGGGCTTTTAAAGACCTAGCTTCTCATTTTTTTTCTTTTTCTGCAAAGAAGTAGGGAAACGGACTGGAGGCTTAGACGCATCTCCCGAGTCCAGCTCTCTTTGCAGACCGCAGAGCAAAGCGTGTGGATGCAGGTGGAGCCCTCCCCTCGGCCCCCATGGTGGCTGCTCACTCTCCCCCTGTGACTGAGCTGTAAGTGTGAGCCAGGCTGAAGCTATAGAGGGTGGCATGCCCCCTCATGTCCGTAGAAGGGTTTGTGCCTGTGTAAGATCATCCAGTATCTGCTTTTCAACAAATGAAATCTCTTCAGAAGACCTGTAGAAGCACTGAGCTTTCTCTCCGCCCTCCCCCTACCTGCTCCTGGCTGTTGTCTTTTGCTGCACATTTGGAGAGAACCCCTGAAGCTCCAGTGCCTTTCAAAGCAGTAAATGAGAAGCCGTCAGCTGTAAAATAGGTGCCCTGAATGGCTTTTCACAAGGAGGGGTGATTCACTGAGAAAGAGCAATGGTTTGCTGCAGGATCCTGTGGCTACTGCCAAAGAAAGGACTCACTGTCTGGCGAGGAGTCAGAAATGTAGAGTCTGTGGGCACCCAGGGCTTGTGAAATGCAGACAGAGAACACCTCACCTACCCCACTGTTGGGTAAATCACCTGTTGGGTTCAGGTCTTGCTCTCAGCATTGGTGGTGGTTTGCAAGTTTGGCTCTTTACTGGAACTTCTGCAACACCAAAGAGGAGGGAGGAAAGGAAGGAGGAAGGGAAGGAAGGAGGGAGAGAGGAATATACATACACAGTTTAAGAATGCAGTCATTTTGAAAGCAGTGGATGCCATTTCTAAATTCTAGGTTCTCATTGTAACGGAGTGCCTGAATTACAGCATATTGAATGTGTTAAAAATGTTCCATGTTCCATAAGTATATTTTTAAGTAATTACATGTAATGTGAACAGCACTTAACTAGTTAGCATGATGTTACATTTTGCAGATGCTTATTTAAATATCTGTGGCAAGTTTTTGCAGTTGTATGTTTGTATTTATTTTTTCCCCTCTGGAAACAGCAAATTTTCTCTCTAGCTCTCAATCAGAGTTGGACCTTTGGAAATCTCCTAGATGCTAGCATGCCTGTGTAATAATAAAAAATATAAAAAGGATGTTTTGGTACTTTTATATATTAAGTATGTTATATGTGACTACAATGGCTTTGGGTTCTGACTTCAAGGAAATGTTGTCAGACGGGACCTGAGGGTCATTCATTTAAACTCAGTCTCTCAGAGGACATAGACATGCACCACCAAATAAAGTCTCCACGGTGAAGTTCATTTTGGGGTGGGGGCACAGCAGGGGTATTTTCCACCTACAAATCTGGCAATAAAAAAGCTTTTAAATTATTGCATCTAACATCTGCTAAATGCATTGGGTTGAGAAGCCTGTTTTTTAAAAAATGAATACAATTTTTTCATGTCTTGAAGAATTCATGCTCCCTGGAACTAACTTTGGGAAATGTTGGTTTTGAGCCTCCTAACTGCCCCCACCCACAAATTCTCCTGGTTTCCCTTGGTCCTGCTTTGGATGAGCTATTAAACTCAGCCTTAAACATCCTTCTTAACAGGTACACTCCTAGTCAGGCCTATCTTTACTTGAGTGCCTTTGGGGCTTGGAATTCTGGATGCAGCTCACCCGCCTCACACCGCTGCTGTAATCTCCATAGCAACAATCGCACACAAGTAGTATTGTGCGTATTGTATCTAATAAGGCGTGAGGCACTAAGAAGCCAGGAAATACCTAGAATATTTGTTTAACATTGAGTCTGTCTGACTGGAGAGCCCATGGTTCTTTTGTAAAAGCATGTCTTCGATTGACACAGTTGTTGTGTTTCACGATATGTGTGATATTTCCACATGTATATATAATGTTTAAGACTCAAATGAGGGTCATTAGCATTTTCCTCACCTTGAAGATGTGTATCATTTCTTTGTGTTGGGAACATTAACATATTCCTATTTATTTTGAAAAGTGCAGTAAATTATTATGAATGACAGTCACCCTACTGTGCTATAGGACACTGGCTCTTGTGCCTCCTATGTAATTGTACTTTGGTACCATCAACCAGCCTGTCTGTGCTTTTCCCCTACAATTTCCAGCCTCCAGCCTCCAGCCTGATTACCCCTACTTTACTCTCTACCTCTTCTAGAGCAACATTTTTAGCTTACCCATATAAGGAAGAAGAGCAATATTTGTTTTCCTGTATCTGAATTATTTTACTTAATGTATTCCAGTTCCATCTGTGCTGCCATGTTTCACGACATCACTCATTTTTATAGCTTCATAGTATTCTGCTGTGTATATATGTCACATTTTATTTTTCTGTTCATCCACTGATGGACATTTAGGTTGATTCTTGGCTATTTGAGATAGGGCTGCAACAAATGCATGGACATAGGTGTCTCCTTGACGTACTAAATTCCTTTTCTTTGGATGTATTCCCAGCACTGAGATGGCTGAATCATACGGAAGTTCTTATTTTAGTTTTTTGAGGAATCTCCATATCGTTTTCCACAATGGTGAAACCTTGATTCTCAATAATAATATTATACAGAAGAAAATTAAAATTCTGAATATGTAGGAATACATATTTAGGAATGTGCCACTCACCTATTCATGATACTTCTCCTGTAGTTCAGAAAATTTCCTTTGCCCTGCCAGCAATACAGGCTTGTCTGGTCAGACTGTGCTCCTACCTCTCGCTGATCCAGGATGCTGCTTCTTTTGGAATTTCACTGTTGGTGTGAGCCCTACCTTTCCTGTGTAATCCATGCCAAGCCTGCTTCTGGCCTCCCTCAGTATGGCAACAGAAAACAAACACTGGGTTGCACTTCTCTGTTCTTTCATTTTCCCCTTGAAATTGCTTTGCTTGGTGAATGGCCTGGTGGCTGAGGTTGCTTTCTTGATTTTAGAAGAGGATGGGGGCTTCATAATGGCTGTTTTGAGGAGTTCAGGAGGTAATGATGGTTTCTTGGCCTTCTCTCCATGGAAAGGAAAAGAATTGGGAGTTGTAGCTGTTACTGCTGCCCACTGGAGGGGCTGCAAGTTCTTGCTCCTCAGAACTGCTGTGACATGCTGAAATTCATATGGACTGCAGTGAATGCATATGGACGTGCACCAGGTAATAGCTACAGAGTCTAGGTTTTTAAACATCGTCTATGAAAGTACATCTGTGTAAGTTTCTGTGATGGATCTATGTGGGTTTGTATGATTACAATCTTCCATGAGTATTTGAATTAGAGTGCTAGTAGAATTTCTGAGAAAGGTGTGGGTCCAAGGGATATTTAGGAGAGATGACCAATAAGATCAGGTGATTAAAGTTTGGAGCAGGGAGACAGTGAAGAGAGAAAGAGGGAATAGATTTACAAACAGTTTCTGAGTGTCTGTCTTGAATTAGTTAAAGTGATGGGGAGTGACATTTACTGAGATATTCAACACTGGAGGGAGAGAGTTTGTATGATGCAAGATAGTGAGTTCAGTTTTGGATACATAAAGGTATAGGTTAAGCAGGTATCTAAGTTAATATATTAATTTTGGTGTTTGAATATGCTGTCGGCATATGGACCTTGAGCCAGGAAGGGAATCTGAGCTGCTGTTATAAATTTGGTTGTCTTCCATGTTTATAAAGCATGGAAGTGGTTGCAATTACTTAAGGAGGAAGTGGTGAGTTAACATCAAAGGCCAGAGAAGAAAGGCATTTGTGGAAGTCACATGGACATGAAGAGGATGGGTAGGAAGAGGAGGTTACAAAGAAGCTTTAAAAGTAAGAGGGTACAATCAGCAAAGGCCAGGGAGGGTGATATTTGCAGAAGAAGGAAGTAGTTAACCATTAAATGCTGTGATGAGAACAAGTTTACAAGATAGGATGTGTGGCTGGAAGTAACAGAGAAGCTTGCTTAAACAGCTAGAGCATGTCAGATCTTCTACCTGGGGTTTTAAAAGCTCAGAAGGCTTCAGGTTCACCTTCTTCTAATAGTTCTGCCTTCTTTACTCTGGATTCACTTGAGTATGTGCCATTCTAGCTGGAAGTCTAGAGTTGCACCTTGTTTAACTGTGTTCTCATTTTCTGTTTTTTGTTTAATCAGGGTTGATGCTTTTAAACTGCATTTGGTGAGTATCTTTATTGCTAGTATTTAGAATCCTTAGGAAATGACTACTTTTCAGTGCTGTCTTCAGGTGTAGCTGGCTTTTGGGTTTTGGGACTGTAGCAAGATCCTACCTCTTCAACTTATTGGGATGAGAAGTTGCTGCTCATTTGGCCCAGCCCCTGGTTTTGGCACTGACTTAGGCAATCTCCATCTTGGCATACTGGGAAGAACAGCTAATTACAATTATGTCACTTTGGCTAAAGTGGTACAGTGAGCAATAACAAGAGCATCGAACACAGCCTAGAAAATGACAAACTGAGGTGAATATTAATTTGCCACCTGTAACTGTATGAACTAGATTTGTGGTTATATAACAAACTCTAAAATGAAGCAGAAATTGTATGCAGTAAATAAACCCTCAATATGGCAATTTTATCCTTGGAGAGAAAATCTAAAAGGGGCTGGGGGAAAATAGAGAAATATGAGAAGAGGGAGAGATTAGAAGCAAGACTGGAGGACAAAGGAAGATCATACAAACTTCAGGAAAATGGTGAAGAAGACAGGAGGGAAAGAGAGAAGGAAAAAATAATAAAAAAGAACAGAACCAAATAACAACAACAAAACTAGAAACCATATTCACACTTAAATAAAAATAAGAGCAATCAATAGAAAACAAAACAAGAAAAAATAAAAAAACCAGGAAACAATATCCACTTCAGGGTGTGCCTTTGCTGTCACTGGTAGACAGTGTGGGCTGACAGAGTCCAGGTCTGAGTTGATTAATCCCAGAAAGCTTTATAGATGAGCAGTGGATAATCCCAATGAGCCTGCACCTTTAGCTCCATTGAAGTGTAGGCTGGTTTCTGGCTGTGAGGCTGGAACCAGATTTGCTCAGCCTGCAGCAGTCCCTGTGCCTCCTGCTGGCTTGAATTTGGCTGTTTGCTGAGTTGAACTCCTGATATACTGCCAATTTAAACTTGGTGGCCTGATCCAGTCACTGGGAGCCACTAGATGGAGATGACCGATAGTTCTGAGTTCTGAGCTCAGTGGGCCCCTCTCCAAGGTGGCTACTGGCCAATTGCCCTCTCCTGGGGGATGTCTGAACAAGAATAACTCACTAGCCACTGCAGTCCTCTGCCTCCACTGCTCCCTTCCACTGGTGCATTTCTCCATGAAGACCTTTGGGACTGACAGTAATCACTGTGTGTCTGCAGGTTTGAGCTTCCCCTCGCACACAGTGAGTCTAGGCTCAGGGAGGAAGCACAGCCTGGCACCTCTCTCTTCTTTGTTGAAGTCTTTCTCTTTAGTCTCCCTATGGGCTTCAACTCTCATTTCAGATCCTTCCTAGGTCCTGGGAACCCACTTCCCTCCTTCTCTTCCTCACAGAGGCATATTCCAGCGTCTAGACACCAAATTTTTGAAATGGTCTTTCTCTGCTGCTCACCACTTTTCCACCTTCCCACAAGTCATACATGCCATTCCCTGTGTTGGTTTTCTCTTAGGTTATCCCTGTACAGAGATAAAATGGTTATATTGCTTCTGGTTACACATAGTCTGTCCTCTGTCTAGAAGAGAGTTTGTCTCATTTACTTGGTCACTCTTGAAAGAAAAATGTATTTACCTCTTGTACACTCCTCCTGGCTTATTATTGAACTGAACTGAGTCATGTGCTTATTTATGAGTCAAATTCTGAGCAGAAAAACAGATTTCAATAATGACTTAAGTGTGATTTTCAGAACCTGCTGTCCCAAAGGGATTAGGAGTAAGTAGACCAGTAAGAGTTTTCCAAGGACATAGACATGGAATTTCTTTTCTTGATCCTCAGAACAGGAATTCTTCTGTCAATGCTGAAGGAGAAAAGAGATGTAGGTTGAACAACCACCAATATCCACTATATTAACATAAGCAAGGGATAAAATTATTTATTGGCATTTTAAAACTTTATGCATGTTTATTGAGTTATATTTGATATATCAAACATATTTCAAAGTGGTGCCTTGACATTGGGGCCATAGTCAGGGTAATGAATATATTCATAATCACAAAAGTTTTCTCATGACCTCTCATCATTTTCTTCTTTTCCTTCTTATCATAGAACTCCCTCCATGTCCTGTTCTCCGGCTATCAACATCACTCTGTCGCTATAGATTTATTTGCATTTTAAACAGGATTGTACATTAATGCCACGATACAGTGCTAGCTATTATGGAGATCTGACCTCTTTCATTCAGCATAATTCTTTGGAGGTCATCCATGCCTTCCCTTAATTTTTGCTGTGACATAGTAGCTCACTGAATGGATACACTTCTTGTCCACCTATGTGTTTGAGCACATGCAGGTTGTTCCCAATTCTGAGCTATTATAAATAGAGGTGTGAGGAATATTTGCATACAGATGTGTTCTCCAGGGTCAATGCTGAAAGTGTAATGGCTAGATCACAGGGTAAGAAACAGAAAACCATTTACAAAGTATTCCTTTCAAATTCTCACTAGTAGTAGAAGTGAGTTCTGCCTCCTTACACTTAAAATTGTCATTTCTTTAAAAATTAACCATTCTATTATGGTAAGGAATAGTTGATTATTGGTTGTCTCATCAACATTGTATGTCTATATGTGTTTTCCTGAGCATACACTCTGAAGTTATCAACATGTAATACAACAACCATTGTTAATTCCCTGTCACTTTGTCTATAATTCAATTTTGATTGTACTGCTCTAACAAAGACACACAAGAACAGACTTTGTGTCTCTTTGTTAATGTTTTCCTTTGTTGTTGTTGTTGTTCTTTTTCTTTATACTTTAAAAATTAAAAAAAAATAAAAATTAACCGTTCTAGTGAGTTGGTAGAGAGCTTTCACTTTGATCTTACTTTGCATTTCTTTAACAACTGTTGAAGTTAAGCATCTTCCCATGTGTTTATTTGGTAGTCACATACCCCTTTTGGTCACATATCTATTCTAATATTTCACATAGTATAAAAAAACTATTTTCCCTTATTATTGAGTTGTAAGAGTTCTTGAATTGTAGTGAATTGTAGATATAAATCCTTTGTTAGAAATATGATTTGCAAATAGAGAATCTGTGAAAAAATGTATACACACCGCAGCAGTTTGCTGTACTAATAAATATCTGGAAGCTCATGGCCACCGCTTTGAGCACCTCTTGTAACTGCAGAGACCAAAGGTAACTTGTACTAATCTCATGATATCTCAATAAATTTAGCATTAAAATATTTATACAATGTTTCCTTTTCCTGATGTATGCATTTTTTGTCAGACTCTGTATTTTAAATATTTTCTTTTATTCTTTGGCTTCCTTTCTAATTTTCTTAATGCTATCATACAAAGAGCAAAACTTTTGCTTTGATAAAGTAAAATTTATAACCTTACTTTGTGCTTTTTGTGTTTTATTGAAGAAATCTTCGCCAAATCTAAGTTCCTGAAGACTTTTCTCCTGTTTTAGAAATTTTGTTTAGCTTTTAAAATGGGCTTCAATAGAGCCCATTTCCCTCCATGCATACATATTGGTCTGATCATGTTCCTACAGCCCTCCTCTGTCCTCTTCTCTCTCCTCCCTTCTCGTCCCTATTTTCAAACTTTTCTGTTTGTTTGCATCTATAAGAGACAACATGTGATGCTTTCGTGGTGTGTCTGGTTAGTTGTGCTTAACATCCATTTTCCTGAAAATGATGATTTCATTCTTTTTATGGCTGAATAAAATTCCATCATGCTAGATACTTTTAAAACTCATTCATGTGTTGATAGGCACCTAGGCATACTTTGCCAGCTGTGAATAGAGCCAGCATGAATATGGGTATGAAGGGATCTCTTTTATACGCTGCCCTCCTGTCCTTCAGGTATATGCTCAGGAATGGTACAGCTAGATTAGATGATGGAGATATTTTTAGCTTTCTGAGGAACATAGTAAAAGTCTGCTGGCAACACAATTTCTTGGGTGTTTAAGATTTTTGTGGAATATCTCTATTTCACTTTCATAGGAAGAAATTTTTGCTGGATATAATTTTTTTTCAGCATCTGAACATGTCATTCCATTAATTTCTGGCCTCCATTGTTTGTGGTGAGAAGTTTGTAATCATTCTGGTCTACGTTCCCTTTTATGTTATTGATTTCCACCCCTATCTCTGGGTGATTTTAAGATTTTACTTTGGTGCAGTTTTAGGATGAACATCCTGAGAGTTTTATTTTTACCTGCTTGAAGTTTATCGAGCTTCTTTAATCTGTTAGCCAGAATTTTGTTTTAAAAATCAGATTGGGGAAGTTTTAGTCATCTGCTGAAATATGTTTCTGTCCCTCTTACTTTATTTTTTCTCCTCCAGAAATTCCTATTATGTGTTAGTCCATTTGACGTTTTCCCACAGTTTCTTGAGAATGCACTCGTTTTTCCTCAGTCTTTTTAAAATTTACCTTGTACAACATAGATGGAATAACTTTTTTCACTTTATCTTTTGACAGATTAGGGTAGCAGTGGATACTACTTGTCAGTTAAAGCCAGCACCTACTGGGGGGTGGGGGAGGGATTTCAGATCATTTGAGCTGATCAAATACAGCGTCTCCATGTGGCTTCTCCAAGTAGCTGCAGCTCTTACACCATGGCCTCTGAGTGAGTGTCCTAAGAGACAGAGGTGGCAGCTCTAGGGCTCCTTATGGCCTTGCCAAAGATGTCCCATAACGTCATTTCCACTGTATTCTGTTGTTTTAGAGATTCTATGACAAAGTTGTAAGACATGGGCACAGATACTTGGCAAAAGAACTTATGGGATGGGAGATACTGTCACCATCTTTAGAAAATATGTCAGTTTCTTTAAAGTCTATCATCTGGGTCATCTGGTTTTAGTTTCTATTGGTTATTTTTTCTCCCGTTATGATAGCTCACCTTTCTTGTTTCTTCAGATGTTTAATTGTTTTTATTGGACAGTTACAATAATACATTATATGGACTTTACATTCTGTTATCTTCCTTTGAAAATTATTGAAGCATATTTTAGCAGGCATTGATATTAATGGGTGATCATTTTGATGAAATCGGGCATGTTCAGGGTGGTATGTCTGTAGACTGGGAGATAATTTTGAATCTGTGTAGGTTTGATTTCGTGCTTTATTTATTTACTTTTGTCTTTTTGAGACAGGGTCTTGCTATGCAGTTTAGGCTGGCCTTGAGCTCACTTTTTAACCGAGGCTGGTCTTGAACTCACAATGATTGTCCTGCCTGAGGCTCCTGAGTCTTGGGATTATAGGCATGGACCACCACACCTGGCTGACTCTATACTTTATTTGGATGGATATATTTCCCACCCCCATAGGTGCTGGCAACTTCCTACAACAAAAGGGATCTCAACTTCCAAAATCTCTTTTCCATAAAAATCTTGTCAGGTCATGATTTTAGACACTGCTGGTTTTAGGAAGGTCTAGAATAAACCTTACACTGGGACAGCATTCATACTTTTTCACGGTATGAAAAAGTATCACTTTTTATTGGTATGCACTGATGTTGGTGCATTAATGAGGCAGAGCAAGCATTCCCTAGTACTGCTCTTACCTCAGCATAACCCAAACCTGGAATTCCTGTCCCTTTCTCAGCCATGTTGCATTTTGCTATCTGGTAAGGCCTGGGATGGAACTCTTTTGTGCAGGCAGAGTCTAGACCTTGTCATGTGCTCACTGAGGTGCCCAGCATAGCCTGCTGGAGACTCCAATTCTGTACATCTTCTTCTTTCTTGTATGCTTTTCTTTGTGAAATGAAATGCTCTGACCTTGAATTTCTGCCTTGTAAACTCAGCAAGACAGTCAAGCTCTGCTTACTTCCTAAATTCTTTATGCTCAGAAATTGCAGTTTTATTTGTGCCTGTTATCCAACCCCTAAAAGAGTTTTTTTAAAATTTTGTACTGTTTTATAATTGACTACAGTGAAGATATTAATATAACACCCATTATTCTATCATGGCCAGAAACACAAGTCCTATCAGTCTTTTTATTTATGATCTTCAGTTTTGTGCTATATCTGAAAAAAACTGTCACTGTTGTGAGATTACAATAAAAAAAATCTCAGAAGTTTTTTCTAGCACTATTTATGGTTTTAATTTTTAGAGTTTAGTCTTTGATCCAACTAAAATGATTTGGATGATGTATGCTATGAAATATGGAACCAATTTTATTTTTCCCTCACAGTGGTTATTTGGTAGTCTCAAAACCAGTTATTTAAAAACATTCTTAACTTTTAAAAACATACATGAAATACTTCTTATCTCGTTTACTGTTTTAACTCTTATTTGGATGTATTTCTGAGCTTTCAGATTATCCCATTGATTTCTCTGCTTACACACTGGTGTGCCATTGTTCCCTCACAATTGCATAATGCTTTATTATTTATTTATTTATTTATATATTTATTTATTTAACTTTTTAAGACAGGGTCTTAGTATATAGTTCAGATTGGCCTTCAATTCACTATGTAGTCTAGGCTGACTTAAAACTCATGGTTATCCTCCTGCCTCAGCTTCCCATGTGGTGGGATTATAGGCATGTGCCTCTGTACACAGCTATGATGCATTGTAATGTATGATAAAGTTGTATCCATTGCATTAATCTCCTTTTTCACAACTGTATTGACTTTTCTCATTTATCTATTTTTTGGTATCAACTTTAAAGTCAACTTGTATAGCTGAAACATCCTACTGGTAATATACATTTAGTTTATAGATTTTGTGAGAATTTTTAAATTTGTAAGGTCATTCTATTCAAGAAAGCATATTGCCTGCCATTTTATTTGCTTAAGTATTCTTTTGCATTGATCAACAGAATATTTCTTGTTAAATTGTCATGTAGGTACATCCTTGTTGTGATGTTTTAATGGGGCCTATTTTCCAACGTACCATCTAATTAGTGGTTATTTGTGGATATGAAAACCTTTGGATAAAAATGTGGGTATGGATTACTCATTTCAACCTATCTGTAAGAATATATTACGATATTATAGATATTTTTCTGGTAATGTCACAGTTGAAAAAATTACAAGGAACTAAGAAAATAATAAGTAATAGTAATCACAATATAATCCCCCCACTTTGAACAGTGAGTAAATAACACAACTCCTTTGGCTGTTGAGGGTGTTGTAATGTGTAAATGCTTTGTTTTTGTTTCCATTTTCTGATCCAGATTGCTGTCATTTGGCCTATCCATTATTAAACTTTCAGCTTTTCTCTCTGGATAGTCTTTTCTCAGTGGGACTCAGTCATGGGAAGTCCCTGTGTAGAACTCTCTGTTCATATACAGACAGGTGATCGACACTTGTGTAAGAACCGAGAGGGTTTAGCTTTGTCATATTGTCCCAGGGAGCAAATATATCCTCCCTGATGCTAATGATATCACTGACACAACATTCTGCTGAAAATACTGTTGCTCTTTTATGTAATGGGTGCTAGGCAGAAGGCCCGACGTCTGGAAAAACTCATGTCCCTGAATGAGTGAGGTCATCTTGCTACAGTCCTGAAAGCAATGTTTTTCTCTGTGTGCCTGTGAACCCTCCTTCCTATCTGCTGCCATTACCAGGCCACCTGCACTGCCTTGTCACTTTCCACCATGTGGCCTAGTACCTTTTTTCTCTTGTGCTTTCAGAATAATCTCTGTGTTGCTTGAGTTTGAAAAATGGGGAGTACTGCGTTGTCTCTGAACTGCCTAAGTGAAAATACCATTGTGTTCACTGGTAGGATCAAAGGTCAGTGCAATTCCTCCCAGTGTTTACTAACAAATCTATAGAGTACATATGATGAGGTACTGTCTTCATTGCAGCATGCTAAGGAGCTTAACATGGGTCAGCTGAATTTTGATGGAGGCTTAAGATTTATTCAGTGTTTATTAATCTTAAGCAGGAAGCATTCATGAAGAGAAGTAAGTGAACAAAGGGAGGCGAGAATAGTATTTTCTTGTTCTACATTTTTGCCCCTGTATGCTCTAATTTGGCAAAGATTTAATGAACACAATAATTTATCATGACTGGAGATATTCTTTTGCTGGTGTGGGTGATTTTCATCACCTGGTTTCTACTCCCTTCTCCTCCTGGTCCTCAGATGACATGTTGAGACTTTATGCCACTCTCCTATCTGATTGTAGCATTGTGTGTGTGGGAACACTAACCTGATTCAATCCTTTCATTTTTGTATTTGAGGAAACTGAGTTCTATTTATCTCAAAGCAATGTTTCCAAACTCATCTCGCTGTGTGACAGTCACAGGCTTCCTTATAATACTAAACTCTAGTCCTCCAAATAAGGCAGCAGAGGAAGAGTCCCTCCTGGTCACCCTTCTGCTAAGTGAGTGTCAGAGGAGGGAAGAGCAACTTTTCAAAAGCTGTCTGAGTTTCCTGACCTGCAGTGTGTGGTCTTCAGTTTTGAATACAGCCACACTATAGGAGAGAAGACATTTGATGACCTGAGGTTTAAGAGGACTACAATAGAGAGGGTCTAGTGGAAAATGTGAAGAACTAGAAGACAACTGTATGGCACAATGCCAGGGACATATGCAGGACATACAGAGGTATTTATTATCTTTGGGTGAGAGTTGCCTGAGAAGATCAAGAAGGCAACATGTCATGGAAGTTAGAAAGTAGATCTCTGAAGATCTCCACTTACAAAAGAACCAAAGATTGAAGCCATGACTTGCTTCCTCCCTGCTACTTCTTTTTGATTACCAATGATTGTATGTTAGAATTTTTTCATGTGTATTAGATTGTTTTTCTCTTAACAGAAACCATTTTCAAAGAATTTAGCTATTTATTTACTCTTCTGTCAGTGTCACACTTTGGGCTGCTATGTCCTTTTAATGGACTTATTTTTCATATAGTGTTGTAACTGTCTGGTTCTACATATTTATTATTATTTGTAAACACTGAGATGAATTCCTTGAGAAGAGGGTCCATTTCTTCTTTGAATTCTGTTTAGTATCTCTGGAGTCTGACACAGAGAGAGCTCTGGGGTACATTGATGACTAACACTCGATTTGTGAAAAATATATATTTTTTGGTTTGTTTTTGACAATTGGTGGACCCATTTACCACTGCCCAATTTCAGATTTTTGTTTATGCATTTTGTCCGTGAGATTGTTTTGCAGCTGTTTTTTAGCAGTCTTTGTCAGAAAAGATCAGTATAACTTGGTGAAATGAATCACCAACTTTCCATTGGTTTCCATGGTCTAGTACATTTTAAAGATTACAGAAATCATTGCCCTGACATTTTAAAAGCTTCATTGTCTATTAAGAGAATAGCTTCTGATGGCACCAATTTGCCTCTGAGAACGTCTTCAACCCCCACTTTTAGTTTAGTTATATAGTGTTTATATCTTACTTTTCTAGACAATTTACCATTGTGGTTTATATTTCCAATTTTATACAGAATGTGCTTAATGGCATGATTTTTAGTTTTTAAGTTGTTCTCTTCTCCATAAATTAAAATGGTTGCTATCATTTTCTTTCCTTTTTTTTTTTTTTTTAAAGAAACCATATTGTGTTCATAGATTTAGGTGTAGACCAGGGCTAGGCAAACTTCTATGAAGGACCAGAGAGTATGGCTTTGCAGGAATGTAGCATTCAAGCGTGTAATCATGGCAAGAATGAAGTGTAGTTGGTACATACACACATGAGCTATGCTCCAAGTGGTTATGTGCCAATTAAATTTCATTTACAAAAGCAGATGATGAGTTGAGTATTGTCTGTGGGTCATAGTTTGACTCCTAATGTCTTTTAATTTTTACAGCTTAGTGATATTTTAAGTACTTGCATGTGTGCTTCACATTTATAAATATTTTCTGGTAACTAGAAAACAAGACATATTATTTGTATGTATGGTACAGTTTTGATCTCTTAAATCTTATTGTATATAATTTATGCCATTTTAGCAGTATTTTTTGAGGGGATCAAGCTTCTTAGTGTCTGACAAATGAGGCAATTTCTAGCAGTATTATTTGGCACATACACAAAAAGAGGCCTGCTGGTTATATTCTAAAAACAAATTCCAGAAGGAGTGTGCCAATAGGTCTTACTAGAAAACATTGTGAACTGGTAGTTCATCTACTACATAGCTAAGTTTTCTTGACCTTTGTAGCATTTTTGGTTTGTTTTTGCCTGAATCAGCTATCTGAAGACCTTACATTTCCAGTTCTATAAAAGCTAAGAGGTTGTGACTGATTTTAACATATACCATTATCTTGGATACCATTAAGAAAGAAAAAAAAAAAAACCTGTCAGATGTAAGGCAATATTGATTATAAGATATATCCTAATTAAAAACTGTAAAACTGCAAGAAAATAATGCACATTTTAGGGTCAGTGAGCTATGGCAAAAAATGTAGATTTGTGGCTTCCTTTATACTTGGGAATATCTAACAATATTGAGACCTCATTGTCACAACAATAAGGTTCTGTTGATGCCTTAGAGCTTTGTGTTTTTCATAATTACTACCTAGCTCATTAATTTATATCTAAGTTACCTGCAGGGGTGACTCCTGTTTCTATGGCAATGGACCCAACCCAGAGGCATGTTCTTCCTCCATGAAAATAAAATGGCCCCTTACACTGTTGAAGAGAATACCTGCTAACATTTGAATCGCAGCAGCATTTCAGGTTTCCTTGGCTAAAGAACAGGTACTGTAATAAGGGATGTGTGTGTGGTGAAGGAGATTTGCTTTGAGGGGCTTCCCAGAAAATATGTGGCTGCCAGTCTTAAAATAGCAAGTTTTAGTCCTATTTCCTGCTAACGAATGACTAGGGAATTGAGATCCTTTTTCAGTGTACCCCAGGATATAGCCCAGGGTATCTTTAAAGTGACGCAATATGTGCACACTTTTGTGACTGGTTGACTCTACTTTTAGTGTGAAGGCGAACAGCTAAAATAGTTTGCAATTCACTTTAGTCCTGAACACTTAGCATTGTCATTGTGCGTACCGCCCTTTAGCACTATAATGACCTCTGGCATGCTTTATGCTGTCAGCGATGAGGTCCTATTTGTCTGCACGAATACATCTACCTCTAGCTATTGTCACTTATATGCCATATCTTTCTTTCTTTTATTCTAAACCTTCAGGATCACTTTGTCTTAGGTTTGTACCCACACTGGTCAAGGGTGGGAGTATTGCTTTCAGGTTTTCTTTTTTCTGTCTCTCCAGTCCAAAGTTTTATTCTCTCTTGGAAGGGAGCGGACCACCACTTCCCTTCTTTCAGCCTATGTATGTTAGTAAGAAATCTTCTCCCATTTGTTTCCAATAGTGAAGCCTGGTTTTGCCACAAGAAGTCTGACTTGGTATTTCTCAATCCAGCTCTTCTGAGGGGAAATTACTAGTGCACTCTGATGTTACATTGCTTCTAAGCCTTAGTTTTGATGTAGTAAATTCTCATCTTTCTCTTCCCTTTAGCGATGGTTTAGTGGGAATTTGGTAGAGAAGGGGGCATTTTAACATTTTAACCATAAATTTCTGAGGTTGTTTTAAAATCAGTGATTCTTCTTTCTTAGCTAGAAAAGGAGTTAGTAGCTGTTGGTTAATGTTTCTGACTTTGGTCTTTCTTTTTTTCTTTTCCTTTTTCTTTCTGTTCAGCATGAATAATTTAGAGCAAAACAACTTTTTTTCTTTTGATTAGTATTTACCTTTCAAGAAACATCAAGTCCATTATGACCATTACCTGGGAACAATGCAGAGTTTATCTGGGTCTTGTGTTTTTGGTATGTGTGGGTTTCTCTATAAACAGATGTCAAGAAAAATCATCAGGTCATGTGTGAGGCAGAATGCTTCAGAGCTTAGCCGACTTTAAACAACTTGCTAAATCCATTGTTTGTTACTGTGAAACAATAGAAAAGAGGAAGTGGTAGAAAGTTGCTGGGTTAATATTAAATGAAAGGTATCCCTTTCCCCTACATGTCTCAAACCACAGTGAATTATAAGCTAAGTGAGCTTGGAGGGTTGGTTCAGAAATGTTTGAATCAAACCCAAACAAAACACAACCCTAATGGCTTAAGCTCTTTCGCGATACTGGGGACCCAACTCAGGACCTTGCACTTGCCAGGCAGGCACTTATTCCACTGAGCTGTATCCCCAGCTCCCTATGGCCTGAGCTACATGTCAAATGTCTTGCCAGATTGCTTCTTACAGGTGAGCAGCGAGTCTTCAAGTAATGGATTCCTAGGGACCATGTGGAGATCACTCTGACAAACAGAGAAAAGCAAAGCTGTTATAGACCTTGAGAAGAGTAGATCTGGCAAGACAGTGGAGATTTTCTTATTGAGGCAGAAGGTCTGGTTCCATGTATGTTGAGAGAGTGGTTGCTTCCATTTATCTTTGCTTATGGTGCTGGGGTGGAACCCAGGCTCTTGTAGATGCTAAACAAATGTTTTACCACTGAATTATATCTCCAGGTCTTCTATGATTTTAAAAACTTTTAAGTTTTTAATTGTTTTTTAATGTAGTTAAATTTTTAATTTAATTCTTAAAGATCTGGAGACAGTCTCACTGAGTTGCCTTGATCTTATGATCTGCCTGACCCTGAGTGTTTGCTTTTAAATGTTTCCTTGAGTAAGACCAGAACTTCAACCCCAAGTAGGCTGAGTATTCCCCAGCAAGCCAAGCCACCAGGCAGAGGAGGCAAGTTTGGGTGGATGAAGATTACTGGTTTCCTTTCTGTGACTATTAATGTTGTGTGCCTCCTTCACTCGGCTGTGGCAGCATATATCCAGTCAGGTATTAGTGTAAATGTTGCTTTGAAGGTATTTTGTAGGTGGGATTAACATTTACACTAGTGGATAACTTTTGCAATAGGCAGATTGTCCTTCAAAATGTGTGTGTGGGCCTTAACAATTGGTGGAAGTCCTTAAGAGATAAAAGATTGAAATCCCCTGAGGAAGACAGAATTCTGCTTCTGAAGTGTCTTCAGACTTGAGCTACGGCACTCACTTTTGACGCATCTCCAGCCTGCTGGATATCCTGCAAATTTCAGACTTGCCCACCCACCGCCCAGTGAGCCAGTTCCTTACCCTCCCTTTGTACATCCAAATTTGGTTCTGTTTTCTGGAGAGTTCCTTACTAGTATATAGTATTCACCAAAATATAAAGAAAGTGTGTTACTCTGTAAGTCCTACTCATGTACGTGCCAACTCACTCTTCCTCTATGCATGGTGTTCATGTTTTGGGGTTATAGTTTGTAATTAGCTATCTCGCTGGAGCCTCAGGCACTTGTAGGTGGGGCTTCTGGGACATGATTGGATGCATCATGGGTGTGTGACACTTATCACTGGATTAGTGCACAGATGGGTTTATAGTTGGTGTGATGTTGGGAGGGGAAGCCTGGCTGGAAGAGGTGAGTCACTGTGAGCAGGGCTAGAAGGATGTATATTTATCTTTGTCCCTCAATCTCTTGAGGCTTCCCAACTGCTCTGCCATGGATAGTTTCTCTTCTGCCATGCCCCTATTCTGTGCCACCCTGCCTTGGAAACAGCTGGCAATGGACTGAGACCTCTGTAAACTGCGAGCTAAAAGAAACTTCTCTTCCTTTAACTTGTGAATGTTGGATATTTTGCCCCAGCAATGAAAAAGTAGCTAAGATAGTTTGCTACCATCACTGTGACAAAAATCTCTGGGAAAATCAACTTAAAGGAGGAAAGGTTTATTTTGCATAATGGTTTATGAGGTTTCAGTTCATGGTAAGCTGGCTCCATTGTTTTTAGGTATGAGACGAGGCAGAAGCATCGAGGCGGAAGGGGATGGCAGAGGAAACCCAATCTCCTCATGGCAGCCGTGAGAGAGAGACACACACACACACACAACATGGAGGGACCTGGATGAGACATATCCTTTCAAGACATGTTGTCAGTGGCATACTTCCTTTAATTCGGCCTCACCTCTTAAATTTCCCACCATCTCCCCATAATGTCATTCAGTTACGAATTCAACAATTGATTAAATCTACTGATGAAGTTAGAGACCTCACAGTCTAATACTTTCCAAAAGTCTCACCTCTAAACGTTGCTGCCTTGGCGACCTAAGCTTCAACACAAGAGCCTTTAGGGGACATTCCAGATGTAGACTGTCACGCAGAATAATGACGCAGCCACCTCCACAGGCCAGGTAGTCGCTTCACACCCAGATCTCAGTAGCTGCTGTTTGCCCAAAAGGTCAAGTCCTGACTTTCTTGACAGGGTTAGGACTCATCACCGTCTGGCCCAAGGTCATTATCCTACTCATTCTCTGGAGCGGAGCCTTTGTTCCGGGTTGACTGCTTTCCGTATGCGCACTGCCGGAAGACTTCCCTTCCCCCACCATCTCACAGTTTATTTCTCATGCAGAGAATGCTCTGGTTGTCTTTTCACTTTTGCCCCTTTAAAGCACAGCTCAAGTTCCATCTGCTCCATGTCGTCTCTTTTACTTTTCCTGTCTTTCATCTCTACTTATATCTTTAGTAAGCCCTGCCCTGTAGGCAACTATTCTCCAGTATAGATTCAAGCACGTGCATAGAAGTAAGCTGTGAACTCCTGGAGGGAAGAGGGCAATCCTTTTATTCTTTGTGGTGGTCCCTGGTGCTGAGCAAATAAAGATATCATAGCATCCTAGGCAGTTGATGGCCGAGAGTCATATTTAGTATTATGCAACTTGACCTTGTGTCTTCTGGACCCATAGCTGCATGTTGCACTGTGCATTGGCAGTGTGCTTTCTATTAGGATGAAATGGCCCTGTGTTGAAATGACTTCAGTATGAAGAATGGTGATGCTTTCGTAACACTTGTTGTTCCTACTGTCCACTAGTAAATTGCCATCCTGCTAACTCCTGGTATAAATCTCTTTTGAAGTATTGTTTGCTTTTCCTGTGTTTTAATTGTTCACGAGCTTGTATTTTAGAGTTAAAGGATTTTGGAATCCTCCACAATGCTCTACCCATAGTAGGCTCTCCATGCACGGGCCATGAACAGTATGGAAAGATGCATTCACTGCTGCAGTCTACCCGCAAACTTCACAAAGAGAAGGCCCTGCCTCCTGCCTGAATCTGGCCATGGGCTGTAGCAGGCATGGAGGAATTCATGGTTAAGAGTATCTGCCTGATCCCTAGGAAGTTGCTCAGGAAGTCAAGAAATTCTGTTCTGAGGGTTTTCTATGCATCATGTTTGCCAATCAGGGAGTTCCATGAATTCTTCTTAAAAGGGATATATCCGTGGTTTTGTTAAAAAGCTACATTTGTAGAGAATTTTAGACATACAAAAGAAAAAAAAAATACTGGTGGGGAGAAAATCCTCCTTTCTGTCAAAAAGCTGCCTTCCATGAAATAACTCAAGGGCTTCTGCTCTAAGCCACCTCAGAGAAAGAGCCTTCTCAGGACACAGTGATCTTAGACTCAGAAAGACATCTTTGCTGAGACCCCCTACTTTTCTGTCTTAGCTCTTTATCCATCCAATGTGTATAAGACATTAGTTATATATTTTTAAAACTAAACCTAAGTTTTTATATATTGAACATGTAATAGTGAAGCTACTAGAGGCTAGGCACTTTGGGTGGGGAGCATGTTTTTCCTTTCCTTGAAAACCTCTGCAGTTTTTCCTTGCTCTTAGTTACGTTTAAACTTTCCTTTCAATGACAGTTCTCACCATATCAGACACAGGCTACGGTCAAGGTTCTGTGTTTCTGCCACTGACCGCTCATATCCTTCATGCCCCTGTGCCTTACAGCATCTTTTGTCTGAAACATGTCTGTTACTACCCCCATCCATAAGCTCCAGGTAATGCTGCAAGGCTCATTTCAAACCTCAGACTTCTGTGAGAGGCTTTGATTCAGGCTTTGATTCAGTGACCTTCTTCAGGTGCCCCAGTGCTCACGGCTCCTGGTGTTGACACTTGAGTTGTGCTTATCTGGTTCTTTGTATTTCTTTCTCTGTCTCAGTCCTCAGGAGAACATGAGGCACTGGAAGGCAGGACCTGAGTCTCACTCATCTCTGAATCTTCAATCCTTGGTTTATAATAGATACTCAATGCTGAGTAACATGCTATAGATAATAAATATGTACATTTTTATTTGTTGATTAAAAATAATCCTAAGAAATAAATTCTTGAAGAATAAATACATGAAGGATGGACACTAGTCTTAGCAGTTAAGTTTGGTGCTTTTTGAAGTCTTGACTTGCACATGGAGTGGAAATGCTGGAAGTTTGAAGAGGATGCTTTCTGATTTGCCTCCCAACTTCTCTCATTCTTTTCTTATTGATGGAAGAACATCTTTTAATTTAGTAGGGAACAGTGGCCTTTATTTTGCTATTAGGAAGGAGATTTTATGCATAGCTATTCTTGGAAGAGATCATGAACCAATCGCTGATGATAAGCAACACCAGAGCTTTTTCTGAAAACAGACAATTGTGGATAATGGCGAGGGAACTGGGGTGGTGCATTAGGATCCAGGACTCTTTTTATTTTTTATTTTTTTGTTTTTTTGTTTTTTGTCTTTTTGAGACAGGGTTTCACTTATGCAGTTCAGGCTGGCCTCAAACTCACTTTGTAGCCCAGGTTGGCCTCACATTCACAGTGATCCTCCTGCCTCAGGCTCCGGAGTGCTGAGATTACCAGCGTGTGTCACCATGCCCAGCCAGGATTCTTGATGAGTTGAAAGACATCATAAAAAAGGAGGTTGGGATTCCAAGATGGTCCCTTGGCTATTCTCAGAACTCTTCTGTAGCAAAGTCTAAGATCACTGTGGGAAGGTTCTTACTAGAACTTAATCTAGAATAAAAGAAAATTCAGTGATGTGTTGGCTTTTCTTAGTTATACCAACTTACCTGCTTTCCATCCACAATATATCAGATAGGTATTTAACTCCACTGAGGCTCAGTTGCCTCATTTACAAATCACAATACTATATATAACTCAGAAATAATTGTAAGGATTAAATGGGAACATGCACATGAAAAATGTTACCTTCTTTGAAAATGGAAGTTATTAATTTGTATTTTTTCCAGTAGCTAGTGTGATGCCTCATTTGTATTGGAAATAGATATTGAATGTCACATATCGTACCTAAGTACATGTGCAGTGCACAATTTGTGACCATGTCTGAAACTCCTGCAAGCCTGCTTTAGGACTGAACCAGGAAAAGAATTTTGCAAGTAAAATTTATTTTCCAGTAAGTATCATATTTCTCCCTTTCCCAGATGATAGTCTTCTTTTTTCCATTAGTGCACATATCCAGTTTTTATTTGACTTCTAAATGCTTTCCTCAAGAACTCTGACTGATGGCAACACAAACTGGACCAGATTGTGGCCAAAGAGGGCTTCCTGGAGCACAGCTGGACAGCAGGTATTTCAATCAGCCTTTGGAGATGGACCATGTTGGTGGACTTAACATGTTCCCCTGAGCAGAGGCTCTTCCTGGTCTTTAATTTCTTCCCTATCCAGAAATTACACAACTTCTAAGTATTATTAATGTTTTCGTGTTCTTCTTTTGAGAAAATTTGTTTTTCCTTTTTTTTTGACTGATGGGGGAGGGAACACAGTTTAGGGACAATAAGCTGGTATCCAGGGACAACAGTAGAACAGAGACAAAATCAGAGCCTACCATTTGAAAACGGACATGACTGAAAGGACCCTGCCTATGCCAAGCATGTGGCATTCTGCTCTACTTCCCTGCTTGCTAGTGATGTCTCAGAGGCAGTATCTTTAGAGTGTGTCACAGGGGATGGTGGTGAGCAGGCTCACAGACTAGTGCACTAGTCATCTTGACAATATTTCCCCTGGACAAAGGGAATCTACAAGGAAATGCATAGTGGCACATGGCCCAGGTGTTGGAATTTTGGAGCTGTGCTTCTGTAACTGAACAGTGTGTGGATATGGTTGGTGCTCTGGTGTGATGGTTAATTTTGCCTACCAACTTAAACGAGCTACAGGGAACCCAGGTAACTGGTCAGATATTATTCTGAGCTGTGTCTGTGAAGATGATTTCAGATGAGATTAATGTTTAAATCAATGGACTGTGAGTGAAGTAGATTGCTCTCTTTAATAAGTTCTGTCAGTTGAAGACTTGGACAGAACAAAAAAAAAGTTGACCTTACTTCACATGAGAAAGAATTCCTCCTGCCTGACTGTTTTTGAGCTGGAACATTGTTTTTATTTTTCTGCCTTTGGGCTTGGACTGAAATATCACTTCTTCCTGTGCCTTAAGCCTGCTGGTATATGGTATAAACTACAGTATCAACTGTCTTGCTTCTCAGGCCTGCAAGCTTGGACTGCCGCCACACCATTGGTTCTCCTGGGTCCCCAGCTTGCTGGCTATAGGCTGTGGGACTTGCCAGATTCCATGGTGCTGTCAATGTACCTCTTGGTTCTGTTGCTCTGCAGACCCCTGACTAATGCATCTGCCCTTATTGCATAACTCTGAGTACTGCCTGACATCTGTTGATAAGTCGAGGTGGTTGATAAAGGCATAGATTTCTCAGAGAAGTTTCTCAGACAGTTTGTGTAGCCCTGCATGGCTGGTGCCTGGTTACTGACTGCTGTTTTGCTTCCTGCTTGGCAGGATCAGCATGTCTGGTACTCAAGCATAGCGTGACCTAGGGTCAGATTTTGTTCTCTCCATGTCTCCCAGAATGGCATTTCGTAAATGATGAGGGACTCTGGAGTTACTCTGTCCAAAGTGATAGAGAGGGTCTCTGTCTAAGGACCTAGAAAGCAACATATAAAGATACATTCAACAGGATCCTCATGTTTGAAGGGAGCCAGTATAATTTAGCAACACAAAAATAAGATTTTGAATTTCTGTAGTACAGTTTTGTCCAGTTGCATTTCCTGTGCTATGTATTCCTTATAAACAATAAAATGCTGTTTATGATATTTTTAAGTGTGACAGTCTCAGAAAGTTCCCTGTGAACAGTATGGGAACATGGGGGTGGGAGGACCTAACTCTGGGTGCTGCTTTGTTGAATCATGAGTACAAATGTGTAGAACATACCCTGTGCAGGATGAAGATTAGTAGAATAACTGGTAATTCCATTTCTACTTTTAACTCGGGGCTTTTAACTTTGGGAAAGGCACTTAACTGCTCTTGGCTTCCTATTTCCAAGAGATCTTAGAACTAGCAGGCTCTGCTTTATCTGGAAGCTAGTGAGAGATTTAGAGCCTTTTGCCCTGCTTCTGCCTTTCTCTATCAAAAGCTGCATTGTACCAGGATTGACTGCCAGGTGACCAAGTTTGACAGGCCCACTGATGTGGACGAAAGAACACAGTTTGGGGGTTATTTAGAAAATTCAATTTTCTTTTTGGTCTAGACACTCTCTGTGTGATGTTATACATGTCAGTGAAACTCTGAGCCTCAGTTTCCCTACCTGCAAAGCAGGGACAGAAATATCTACCTACCAATGAATGGAGTTTTCACCAGAATCAAATTAATTGAAAATTTCATATCCATGTACTGAATGACTAGTATGTCATTTTGATACTGCAGGGTAAAGAGGTAGTGGAGATACGGTCCTTATGCCCAGGAATTCAGCCCCTAAGACAATGAGAAAATGCATATGAAAGCACATTGTAAATGCAAAAGGCTACCTAAATGTTAGCTATTATTAGCATTAATGGAGATAATCATACTTGCCCTACTTTATGCAACATGGTTATCATTAAGTGCAAGTGAGATAAAGCATGTCAAAGCCATTAGAAAAGCTGAAAAGTACTGACATACGAACTTATTATTGGCATTATTATTGCCACCACTGAATGAATGATAATTAAGTTTAGTAGGGGAAAACCTAGATTTTCATTATAGGCCACAGAGGATCCTGGAGTTTGAATACCAAACTTGAGGCTCGAGTTGAACACACAGGTATTCTCCCTTGTTTTTGATTCTGCGGGGGAACTGAATTAACAATTAGGAGTCTGTTAATGCTTCTGCCATTTCAGACTATCTGATCCTGGAAGCAGGGATTTCTTTGCAGTTTATTGGTGATCCACTGAAATGCATCCACCTGTGAGGTGGAATGCTCTATCTGATGGGCAGCCTGACAGTGGCGCTACCCTGCAGATTAGGATGTGGTGAGGTGGAAAAAGTACAGTGGCGTAAGCTTTCTGAAGTCCTCCATCTGGGTGCATGTTGAAATGCAGACTTCTGCCCTGTGTATTGCTGGCCATGGAGCCACAGGTATGACGCTGAAACCCCGAAGGCCAGTCAAAAGGACATGGGAATCATTTAGCTTCACTCTCTCTTCTGTAGAGTCAAAGTGGAGTCAGTATTTTCCTCCAGGCCACAGTTCAAGTAGATGGGAACATTGGGACTTGAAAATTCCATTCTCCATGTCTAGTTCAGTGCCTTCTCTTTACATTTTGATGCTTTGATGATGCATTTGTGCTTTGAGCTAACTCACTGCAGTTTTGATGTGGATGTAGTTCAAGTGTTTGCTCTTTGTTCATGACAGTAGATACAGCTCCAGTTCTTCCTTGCTACTTGCAGATCTTCTCCCTTCCTCCTGGCTGTAACATGGTCATTGCATGTTTTATTGAGCAAGATTACCATGCCGGGTTGCTCTCCTGAATGTTGTTTGTTCTTTCGTTGCATGCTTACCATTATCTGCTTTGATTTCGAGTTGATTGTGTATGTGCTATCTCTCTTACCAGATTACAAGATTCTTGGGCTTCCGAGGAGGGTAGCTCCAATGTCGAAATCCAGCTTTGTCATTTGGTAGATCACTCTGATCTTGGGCAAGACATGTTGTCATTCTGAATCTCATCCATTTTTAAAAAATTGATATTCAGTCATACTTACTTTACAGAGGGCAAAAGTTAAAGAATACATGTAACGTCACAGCTATCCATCACATCTATTCTTTGTCCTGCTAACTCCTCCTCTGCTGCTTGCAGACCAAGCCTTGAGGGACCACTCTCTGCTTAGCCTTTGCCAGTCTCCTTCCTTCTTCCTCCCTCACTCCTTCAAGTGAACTCAAAACAAAAATGACCTGAGCTTCTAGCCTCACAGGTATGGACATCATCTATGAGGTCACTTAATCCAGCCATTGGTCCTTTTCCAGGAAGGCTTTGTCACAGACCATTAACTACCATTTCCTTTGACCCTTGGTTATTACTTTTCAGTCTGGTATCGCTCACTTACTTCTTAACTTACTCTTGTTTTGTTTTGAAGGGTGGTGATGAATTCTTTCAGGAGAAAATTATTGCCTGCTTCCTTATGTGTAGATTAATGTGTGTTGAACTGAGACGAGCTGGATGCTACCTTGTTAGGATTCTTACCTAGGAACTGCCTCCTTGTTCATAGAACTCTTATCTTCACACTTCCTGTCCTGAAGCTCACAGCAGGAAGTGACCACCTTCTCCTTGACTTCTTGTTTTCCATGTAGCCCACCTAGACTAGATGCATCTCCAGAGCAGCCTGCCTTGCATGGCACCATTGGCCCACCCCACTCCAAGTTTCTACTTGCATTGAGTAAGAACTACAGAGTCACTGGATGATGGCTTTTCTAATGTGATGCTTCTTCTTTAGTTAAAAAAAGGGTGTATCCCATTTACTCTCAGAATTTTTCTGAGAGTAACTCAGCTCCTTTCCTAAGAAAATGTCTTGTTAACTCAGCTGGGGTAGAAATTGACTCTCCAGGGATTGGTGTCAGAGGTTCTAAAGGAGAAAATCATTTGAAGACCAGAGAGGAGAGTGTTGGAGATGGGGAATCAGAGCCTTCAGGAGGAAGCTGGTTAGTCAAGGCGGAAGGGGAGAGAAGGAACAGGAGACGTGGGTAAACATGATTGCAAGATGCTATGCCCTTTGTATTGTGACCTCCTCCCTGCTGTTATTACCTCTCCCCAAATAATCAGAAGATGCTGCTGTGACTGGTTCTCCTGAGTATGTGTGTGAAAGGCTGCTTCTGCCTGTGTTGGATGGACAGGCAGACCTGGAGACTATGCCTCTCTGATTTTACAGAATCTTGAAGGAGGGGTATGGGTAGGAACTCAACTCTGGACTTCCCCAGACCTTTGACACTGAAGTCTGGAGCAATATGTTGGAGTGCAGTAATCCAAGGAAAAAAAGTCAATAATGCTAGGCCAAGAAGGCCCCCCAGCTGACCTTTGGGTTAGATTCAAGAGGAGCCTGGCACAATCATGCATTTAAAGTGATATCCTGCTAAGAGTTTTTGTTTCTTTAGAAAGGGATATGGCAAAATTTCAAGGGGAAACTATTGATATAGGAAGGCCTCTTGAGGTCACTTCATTGAGGAATTAGTTTGTGCAAAGTCCTATTTGCCTATCATTACAGGGACTGTAGGGACTTGAGCCCCTGCTCTTCTCCACCCTTTTTCTGTCTCAATATATGGAAGCCATGGCTTCCTCAGGTTACGAGGCAACCTAGAGATCTTAATCTTGCTGCATGGTAGGTGCTATTATGTGCTCTGAACACCACAACATCCTCTTCCTCTGAGAGCCATGGGGCCAGGTTGGCAGCTGATCTTGCAAACCAGGGAAAGAGCCATTGGAGCACACAACCTTGGCTCCGTCTCCTTAGATGTGTTACACAGAAGAAGACACATACGGCCGAAAACTCATGGATGTTTAAGAATGAAGAGAGGAAGGTTTCTGAGACGATCCCCACATTATTCCTTTGAAAATCACCCAGCAATCTGTCTCATGCTTGCAGCAGGACAGCAGCTGTGCAGCCGGCAGCGATTGCTGCAGGGGAGCAAGCCTGTAAGAGGTGGATCAATATATATATTTTTTCAATATGAGTTACTCACAGCTGTTCACATATTTGGTTTCTTTTAACATTCTTTCCCCTGGACTTAACCAGAGGAGGAGTTTCTTAAACCATACCATGGTATACATTAAAATCAACAGTAAAAGTTTTAAGTTAAAAAAAAAAAACCCTGAAATAATTCTTGGGCTAAAAGAAAAATCACAGCTACAATAATAGACTACTTGGAAAATAACCAACAATGAGATGATTACATATCAAACTTATGCCAGTACTGTTCTCACGGGAAATATCACTGCTCTGAATGCTTTCAGAAACAAACAATAAAAGGGGAAAAGAATTAAACTGAGAAATGCAAGGAATCAGAACAAAAGTACAGCTATGGAAAGCAAGAAGAATTTTTTGAAATACTTTTTTTTTCCTTCTGTCTAACTGAAAGTTTGTAACCCTTGACTAATTTCTTTCCACTCCCCCTACAGCAGGCCTCTGGTAAACACTGTTCTCCTCTTTGCTTCTATAAATTCTATTGTTTTAGACTCCCCATGTAGACAAGAACATTCACTATTTGTCACTCTGTGCTTGGTTTATTCATTTAGCATTAACTTCCAGGCTGGTGAAGGTTACTGTAGATGACAGAATTTCATTCTTTTAGAAGGCTGAATAATATTCCATTTCATATATATGTCACATTTTCTTTGTCCACACTTTTGTTGATGCACGGTAGATATTTTGAAAGTTAACATCAAGTTAGAATATCTAAAGTGATTCTGCTACAATCCATTGGTATGTAATATTAATATAATGGATGAATAAGTCTAATAGGTACTTCCTTTAATATAAGAACATAAACCAAACTTTGGGATATGTAACTCACAAAGATAAACCAAACTTTGGGATACCTAACTCACCAAGATAACAGAAAGAAATGCAAATATTTAATATCAGAAAATAAGGAAGAGAAAAAAATGACTTACAGAGTAAAAGAAACATTATGGGCCACATTGTACTAGTGATCCTAAAAATGTTGCATACATGAATAATTTTCTTATGCATATAAATGACCAAGTTGACTCAAGAGGAAGTAGAAAACCAAAACAGTAGATATAAAATAACTTTTTAAAAAACTTAAAAGACTACTTCTAAAAAAGATTCTGATATGTATCTCTTACTATGTTACACTTTTAAACCTTAAAAAAAAGTTCCAGCAATCATAAAAGGAAAATGAACAAATCCTATTATATAAAACTTAAAAAAATTCTTGTGGCACAATACCAAAGGAAAATGATAAATAGGAGATATGTGCAAAGACATATTGAATGATTAATATTCTTTGCTAAAGTCTGTTCAAGATTAATAAGAAAATTACCTACTAAAATAGGTAGGGTTTGTAACATTTATCACAGGAATTTAAATTTATTGCTTAAACTTATCACATGAAATAGACTATCTTCTAATGCCAAACCTTCTTGAAACAATCTGAATATTCAATTTAGAGGGATGATTGTGTTACAAAGGTAGTAATACCCAATAAATGTCTCAGGCTCAAACTTTTGGAGCCATCCTTTATTTCTATTTTCATGTGTTTTTCATATCCAATCCATTAGTGAATTTTTTGCCTAAGCTTTAAAACTGAGTTGGAATCAGAATATACCTCTCCACTTACATAGCTGCTCCTGGGTCCAAGCCCTCAGCATCTCTGCCCTCCTCCCACAGTCTCCTGCCTAGTACCTCATGCCCTCTCTGCCCCCCTCTACTGCATATTATGTGGATAGGTGCCACAGAGGGGAATTTAACATGCCTACAACTCTCTGATGTCTGCCTTCTCATTCCAGTTAAAATGGTATCTGCAGTTCTGAACAAGGCTGGAAAATGTTATTTAATCCAACACTATATCTTCATTTTCCTTTTGCATTTCTCTACCAACACCAGCATGTTGCTATTCTTTGAACATATGTAAAAGCCTTTGAACTGGGCATCCCATATATTTGATATATATTTCTTCCAGCTTATTCATGCTTTCATTCCCTTTAAGGGTTGGTTCTGTCTTGTAGGGTTAAATAGAAGATACAAAGTTAAGTGAATGGAAACAGTAACATGTGCTATAGAAATTGGAGGAAGTTTCATCTTATTTAAAATAGCAGCTCCCCTCCAACCTGCCTACCATGGTGACACATTATGAGAAGACACAAGTCCAAAGTCCAAGAATGCATTGAAACACAGTTTAAATCATTGCTCATGGATAAGTCATCTTTCTTGCATGGGCTACAATATCTGACACACCCAATTTGTTTCCGCTTACAGTTTCAATGGGTTCAGTCCGTGGTTCTGGTGGTGGTTGGCCAGCATAAGAATATAGTGCACTCTTCAAGGCCATGCTCCGGTGACCTGCATCTTCCAAAGAGGCCACGCCTCCTAGTAGCATATTCAGCTATGAACTCATTAAAGAAGTTTCACTGATAAGTGTAGTGCTCAACACATGAGACTTACGGGGACGTTTTTCTTTTTGGTACTGGGAATCAAACTTGGGACTTTGTGCTTGCCAGGCAGGCAATGTGCTGCTCAGCTATATCCGTGGCCTTATGGGGACATTTTATATCTAAACCGCAGAGCTTGGTTTTCCCAAATACCTCCCACAACTCCAGTTTCAGTGCTTACATGCTATACTTTTTATATAGAAGGCCCCATGGAATTGCCACAACTCTTTTTATTAGTAAACCCTTATTTATAATTGACAAGTCTGAGGATGAGAGGTAGTTTACTACCATGTAAGTGGAAGAGTTGGGATTTGAACTGTGGCTGTGAGGGTTGATATCACCACACTGGACTGCCTCCCAGGGCCCTAGGCATTTTTAAATTTTTATTCTATCTCTGGCACCACCTCACAAAACACAGCAGCTGTCTTTAATCTCACGTTTTGTACTCTCAAAATTGCCCAGACCTTCTTCCTAGAACTCAGTCCGTGCCGACTAGCTGTTCTCCACGCTCACCTCTATCTGGGTTGCTCTGTCCTCGGTTTCTCTCTCAGTGGGGATCTTTAATGTAAATCATTTTGGGATCTATGCCTTCTGCACTCTGTCCCCTTAGCCTTTTTGTCCTCATTTGCATAAAGAAGCCCACAGGGCAGTGTAAGGCATGTCACATTCTACAAGAGACCCAGAGGGGCGACATAATCCTAATCACACTGCTGTACTTTCACGTTCTTAGGAGATGCCTGTGCAGACCTTCAGTACTGAGCACACAGTTCTAGTAGAGATGACTTCACCTTCCTCCAACTTCTATAGAACGTGTTATGCTATCCATTCATTGGACCCTGTATTTTACATTTAAGCACACAAGGTAATTGGTAGGTGTGTTACAGTTAGCGGATTTCCACTTTATATCCCAGGTGCTTGCTCTGCAAAATAGGGGAGATTGTATATGTCAAGGTCATTGTGGGGTCAATAACAAACAGCGTCTATTATATGTTGTATATAGCTGACACTCATTAGATATGAGTTTTATTTAATCTGAGTCTGAAGGCACAATATTCATCTTTCCTCATATTTGCTAGGTTCAGTCATTGTGTTGGTCTCGATGAACTAACAGCAAAAGAAGCTGAAATTTGACAGCAAAGAAAATGGCTGGATCAAGATCACATGGCATAGTTTTAAAGAAACCCAACCTGTATAAGCAAATACCAAGTACAACACATATAAGCATGCTTATAAACCTTCCATGCATAACTTCCAGATCAGATCTTTTAAAAGGCAATCTTCTGCAGGCTCCTTTGCATATTGGATGACTACTGCATAATGTGATAGAAAAAGAAACGGACCAGGGTGGGTCCTAGGTTCTAGTCCCAGCTTTCCATAAACAATTATATGCCTCCACTCAAGGCACTTATGTGCCTTAGGACACAGGTGCTTTGTCTTTTAAATGGAAAACATCCAAAAGACAAAGGACCAAGCAAGAGAAACCTTCACTTGCTTCATAAGGTGGCTGGATCAAGAAAGGTAAGCTGTGTTAAGGGATTGTGTCTGTTATAAAATACTGAACACTATGAGAGATGACTGTAATCATTTTGCAGTTTTCCTTTCAATTAAGAAAAAGGGGAGGTCTCAGTATCTTTTCCCCCCAATATTGGAATGCCAGGCATGATCAGCAGATGTTAGGCAGTTTCCACTTCTCCTTTTGGGGATATGCTGTTCTAGGGTAACTGAATCATCACACTTAGGAACGGCATGGATCTAGAACTGTGACTGACTGCCACAGGCCATTGCTCTGCCTTTGGTAGGACTGTGACTTTCCAGGGGTAAGCAATGCCCAGTGGCAATGCAAGGCTCTCTCCTTCTCTCCCTAACCTGTCTGTCTGTATCTATGTCTATATTGATATGGGTCTGTAGCTATATGTGTGCGTCACCACACCCATAGTTCTCTCTCTCTCTCCCTCCTTGCTCTTATTTTTATTATGGCAGAGGTTCGTGATCCAAATGTCTCCTTTTGTTGCAAAAACTAGCTTTACTCATTGTCATGAAATAGGAATACTTCAGAATGGCTGATTATCACAGAAATGAAGACCTTTATGTTTATATTTCCTTCTTTCTTTCTTTTCTTTCTTTCTTTCTTTCTTTCTTTCTTTCTTTCTTTCTTTCTTTCTTTCTTCTTGCCTATCTATATTAATCAGTTTCCATCATTATGAAAAAATCAACTTATAAAGAGGATGTCTTTATTTTGGATCACAAGTTTTAGACATTTCAATTCATAGTTGTTTGGTCCTATTGCTTGGAGCCTATGGCAACACAGTACCTCACAGTAGGAGCGCGTGGCACAGTGGGAATATGTGGCTGCCGACTTCATGGAAGCAGGCAGCAAAGAAAGAGAGGAGGAGCTGGTATATCAGTATCCCCTTCCAGGGCACATTCCCAATGATCTTAGTTTTCTTCCACTACGTTCTATGTCCTAAAGTTCTACCACCTCCCAATAGCTCCTCTATGGGTTGGTGAAAAGGCCTTTGAAACCAGGGTGCTTGGGGAGACATTTAAAATCCAAACTATAGCACTCTCCACTCCTCTGTTTATATATCTATGAACCCAAACATTTGTTTAACCCATCCATTGAATTCTACCTGCTAGAATTTATCCTTTTTCTATATCTTTTGCCTATCTTTGAGTTCAACCTAGAATAGAAAGTATGGCTTCCATCCAAGAACGTGTCATTCAACTTGTTCTCAGCCAAATGGCAGTCTAAATTTGGAGCCCACACGGTTTTGAGAATGTCTTTCAACCTTTGGGTGATTATCTGAACTCAATCCAAATCTTCATGCTTGAAGACTTTGCTATTGTTAATTATGGCTCCTGCTCACTGCTGGTTAGTCACCTGGCTGTTTTCATTCTGTCTGGGAAATGACCTTGTACAAATTCCATGGATTGTTTAAAACCAGCTGCATGGCAAAGCCTGGTTGATGATGGGTGAACCACAGAAGGTTGAGAGCTTTTAGCTTAGCCTATCCTGGATCAGGGCCCAGAGATCCTAGCTTTGCATAAACTCCAATGCAATTCACCTGAAGAGCAGTTTTCCCTACCCATTGGTTATGTTACAGTCTGAGCTGCAAAAGGCTCATGAGAAATCTGTGGCAGAAAACACCGCAATGATTGTGTATGTGGAGGTGCACAATGGGGAAAGTATGGTCTAGGATACGTCTCACCTCTCTCAGCCTGGGGATAGCTATTTAAAAAATTTTTTTTTATTTTAGTACATCCCAAACTAATTTAGTTCACTCTAGAGTGAATTCTGGCTAGAATTTAAGAAAGCTTTGTTTCATTCTTGACTTTAAAAATAAAGGCAATACACCCTTTAAAAAGAGAAGACAACAGGGGCTGGGGATATAGCTCAGCGGCACGGTGCCTGCCAGCATGATATGAGGTCCTGAGTTTGATTCCCAGTTCCAAAGCCAAAATGAAACAGGCTTTTCAAGGGCTGGATTCTCAGCTCTGGGTTTCCCGTACTATCTATGAGAGACCATGGCAAAAGCAGTCAGTGGCTATTTAGGTGAAAATGATAAAATGTAGTCTTTTAAAAAAGTCATCCATGGCTTACTATCGTCCACCTTCAGTTTTTCAAATTTATGATGCTGAAAAGAGTCTCCCCTTAAAACCATTTTATTTTTCACTTTGAGCACAGGTTTCAATAAATGACATGAAGTCATTATACTTTAATAAGCAATAGGCTCTGTGTTGTATAATTTTGCTTAAATGTAGGTCCACATAAGCACTCAAGCACGTTTAAGGAAGGCTAGGCTAGGCTAAGCTATGATTTTTGATAGGCATATTAAGTGCATTTCTGACTTGAGATATTTTCCATTTGCACTGGGTTTATTGAGATGTAACCAACCCCCAGAATAAATTGTAGTGTCTGTCCTTGTGTAGAACTTTATACTTTAAATTATCTTTTCACCAATCACTGACTGCATGCTTACTCCCTACCAGGCAGCCTGGTGGGGGAACAAAGCAATAGTGAGGTTCTTGCTCTCAAGTTGCTTAGCAGGAAATCCACACTGATGTCAGTGGGTGTGTATGTTGCACTGCGCACCTGTTCAGTGGACAAGAGGCAAACGCCAATACTGTTATGGTCATAGTACAGCAACTAGATGAGCAAAACAAGTGTCTTAAAATATTCAAGCTTAAAGGGACCTTAGAGTTCATTTGATCCTACAAAGTAGGGTTTTTATGTTTTAAAGAGGAAAAAATCCACAAAATTTCAAAACAAGGTAATAGGAGGGTAACAGTTAATACATTGCGTATTGTTATCTTTAGTTACTCAGAGTACAAGATATAGGCATTCAGTTGTCCACACAATATTAGCAAAAACCTTCCTTTTCAATGAACTAAGAGAAATTAGTAGTATAACTATCTTATATATATTATATATAGTTATTATATATTAACTAGGTATATATGTTTTGCTTTTCCCTTTCTTCTTTCCTCCTTTGTGCATCCCATTTTCTCTTTCCTTTTCAACAATTTCTTCCCATTTTATAATATTTATTGTATAGTTTGGATCTTGTTTATTCTTTCAGCTTATCACATTAGAGAGACAATATGTTTGCACTCGTGTGTCTGGTTTATTTCACTTATGAGTATTGTCTCAAGTTGCATACATTTACCTATAAAAGTCTTCAATTTATCCTTCTTTATGGCTGAGTTGTACTCCACTGTATAAAAAGACCATATTTTTTTTAATCTGTTCCTTGGTTGATAGACATTTGGGTTGTTTCCAAGAATCAGCTATGGCAAATTGTGCTGCTATAAACATGGGTGCACTTATATTGCTGTGGTATGATGTCGTTAACTCTTCCGGGAAAATACCCAGGAGAATAGTTGGGTAAAATGGGACTTCCAATCCTAGTTTTTTGAGGAATCTTCACACTGATTTCCACAGTGATTCCATCAGTCTACACTCCCTCCAACAGTGGAAAAGGGTTCCTTTTTCCCACAGCCCCACCAGGATTTCTTATTGATTGATTTCTTGATAATACACATTCTTTCGAGGGTGAGATGCAATCTCAGTGATGTTTTAATTTGCATCTCTCAAATGAAAAGGGAGGTTCAACATTTTTTAATACATTTATCTGCTGTTTATATTTCTTCATCTGAGAAGTGTGTATTCATCTCAAATACCCATTTTGAGATTGGGTTTTTAAATTTGGTGGGTCTGATTTTTTTGAGTTCTTTATATGCTTTTGATAGTAATCCTTTATCTGAGGAACAGCTGGAAAACATTTTTTCCTACATAATGTGTTGTCTCGTCACTTTGTTGGTAGTTTCTCCTGCTGTGCAAAAGCTTTCTAATAAGATGAGGTCCTAGTTATTGATTTCTTTGTGCTCGTTCATGTGTGATCAGTTTTATTTATAGTCCTTGCCTACACCAATGTCTTCAAGAGTTTTACCTATTCTATGTTCCAGCAGATTTAATGGTTTTGTTTTAGTATTTAGATCTTTGATCCATCTTCAGTTTAGTGCATGGTGAAAGATATGGGTCCAATTTTAATCTTCAGCATGTGCAGAAGATTTTCCAGCACCATTTATTAAAGAGGCTATCTTTCTTCCAGTGAATGTGTTTGGTACCTTTGACAAAGATAAGGTGGCTTTGTATGTCTGGAGTTACTATAGACTAGTTTTAAGGATGAAATAAATTTGTACCAGATGTGGAGTGATTTGCTTAAAGGCAAATAGCTGGATTAGCAGTGCTCTAAAATGCTGAGAGCTGAAGGCTTGCTAAACTTCCAGTTCCCTTGACAGTAATGTTGCTCTCCTTCCATGAAAATGTTCTGCACCCTCAGGAAGGGATCAGAGCCCTTGGACTGGGCACTTACTGTTCTGGTAAAGACCTTGCTAACTGGCCTGCCCTACATGCAGGTCACCCACTTCATGCTTCTTATCTTTCTCTTTCTCTGTCACTGACAACTGCTGCTTTGATGCCAAGGGTCTCTCCAGGAATTAATCAGGTATGCTTAGGTACTCTCAGATAGTAAAAATTCCATTTTATGATCTCACCCAAAGTGTAGCATTCATAGACAGTCTTAGGAAGAGCAGCTAGTAGGAGGCTTTCAGGCGTTTAGTGAAGACTCATTTGGCAGACAAGAGTCTTCTTCATTCCCTTTAGTCACTCTCAGCCAAAAATCACTCCAAAGGTCTGGGTGGAAGCAGTGAACCTCTGCCTTATTGTCAAACCATTCCTTTGCTCATAGAAATGCATGGGTAATCTGCACCATCGCTCACTGATGAAACAAGATAGAGAAGCCACTGGCGGTCTTGCTGCCCCAGGGGTGCTCTGGTCTCCTTCTTACCAGTGTCTGTGTCAGTCTGGACACTCACAGGTGCTGTGTGAATGCTCAGGCTCAAGAGCCGGGATTGGAAGTTGACAGGTCTCTCAGTGCCTGTGCAAACCACCACTCTCTGGGCTTTTCATATGGCCTCACTCACCCTTTTTTTCTGCATGGATCTAAAAAAGAAAAGCAAAAAGAAGCATTTCCCCTCTCCTCCTGTGCTTAAAAGCACTTTATGTTGTGGGTGAATTTTGTTAATTCCTGGTTGCATTTTGGCTCCATGTGCTGAATATTGGCTCGTAGGACAGATGTGTGCATGTGGGTCCATATGTATGTGTGTGTATATGCATTTAAATCTCTGTGTGTCAACACATTAAAATATTAACATACTAAACTTTGGTTTGACATCTGGAGAACACTGTATGGAATATGGTAAAATTTGAGTATGGGAAATACCAAGACCTAAAGTATTCCAGACTGAAAGTTCTTGAAAGTGTTCAAAGTTGTAGAAACATTATGTGAAAATCCTAGAACTGTGGCTAAAAATTAATACTTTTGCATGAACAGACACCTTTAAACCATATAGTGTCTGTCACTTTTTGTCTCGTGCATAGTGCGACTACTTCCTAATGCGTTGTGTGGTCAAGAATGGTAGGAAGGAATCAAAGATCAGGAATGGGCAAGAAGTAGTGTATAAGAAGTAGACTAGTAAGAAGGGGAAAAGAAGGAGACATAGATCATAATTAGTTAAAATAAAATACCCACCACCCATTTTTCTAAATAAAGATAGTTACTGTTGGTAACACGTGCGTGGGCATGTTTCAGTATCAGGTAATACAGTCGAATTTGTATCAGTTTGTAGTAAAGATCTCTAGAAGGGCTACTGGCCTCCAATAATAATACTGCTTCTCAGGAAGAAGTACAGAGTAGTGGGTGAGTGAGCAGGGTTGGGTGCTGCCACTTAGCAGCATGGTGAGCTTGGGAATATTACTTCCTGGGGCTCCAGTTTCCTGTTCTTGTAAAATGAGAAGAAATGATGTTACCTCAGAGGATTGTAAAAATTAACCAAAATCTCAAATTGTTTAGCACAGGGCCAGCATCCATAAAAGGCAGTTCTCTTATAATTTCAGAAGCACTACTGTCTTTTATGCACTTGTACATTACTATAGGCTCATCGTTTATCCTCCTTTCCTCTCCCGATTCATATTTTGAAGCCTGACTCCTCAGTGTGATGGTATGTGGACATAAGGCCTTGGGAGGTGATTAGTTTTAGATGAAGTCACAAGGGTAAAGCTCTTAGGGTAGGATTAGTGTCAGCACAACAAGAAAAACCAGAGCCCTTACTTCCTCTCTCTTATTCTCTGCCAAGTGAGGACACAGTGAGAAGATCACCATCTGCAAGCCAGGAAGAGAGCCCTCATCAGAGGCCAAACTGGTCATGCCCTTGAGATTTCAGATTTCCCTGCTCCCAGAACTGTGAGAAAAGAGAACTCTGTTGCTTAAACCACCCAGGGTATGACCTTAACTTTGTTAGAGTAGCCCAGGCTGAGACAGGGATGGTGGTATGCTGCTGGGATAGTCCTTGATTCTGAACGCATGAAGGGATGGCTCAGGGAAGTCACAGAGGTTAAAATCACAGGAAATGGTCAGAATCAGGAGAACATTCTGTATCTCTAGTGCTTCAGTCAGCATTGTCCCATCCCTTCTCCTCTGTAGAAGAAGTAAGCCATAATTTCCAAACTGGAGATGGTATAGGTTTTAATCTCATTTCACTGTTTCTAATTTTGTTCCTTATTTGGATGACCACAGTACTTATGAAATGAAGCTGTTTTGCCTCTTTCTTCTCCCAGGGAATATTTAGTAATATCTGGAGACATTTTTGATGGTTTCCTTTCCACTTGGGTAGAGGATGCTATGAACGTCTAGTGATTAGAGACTAGGGATGTCACTCACTTTCCCATAATGCACAGGACAGATTCATGGGTAAGATTTCTGGGTTATGGCAGCACAATGGAATGCATTCTTACCCATAGGTGGCAACACTGACACTGTCTGATTTTCACCCTGACTGCTCAGATGGGAGATGAACATCTTGCTGTATAGTGTCATATAAAACTAGAAGAGGAAAATACAACCAGTTTTAGAAATAACAGCCCCTGAACATTTATGAATTGTTATGACATTGACAAAATCATATTAAAGGAATAGGAGGTATCTATGATACAAATATTTCTCAGTTAAATCATCCCCATGCATATCTAAAATACGAGAAATTTATATCATCACCCAAATCCCTAAGCTTATTAGTAATTGCTTGATGGACATGGCTATGTACCACTACAGAACTGATAAAACATATTCTAGAATTTTCTTCATGACTCTGTAATGAAGGAAGCAAACTGAAACTTTAATTAATTGGATTCTGGGATAACTTGAACCTCTGTAATCTTCCTTTACAGAAAAGATAAAAGTGTTATGAAGAAGAAATTAATGTGAAGCATATTTTCAGGGCATTTGCAGAAACTGGCACACAATGTAACATCCCCTGCAGGAAGCGGACCAGCTTTGGTGTATGATGTAAATGACACTGGGAACTTTGTGGTACCTTGCTTCTCCCCTTTTCTACCCACCCCAGCCCTTACCCTTCTGTCCCTTCATCTCTCTATCTGTTCTCCATTCCTCTCCCCTTCTCTTCTTCCTGTATTTTAGATAGCAAGATTGAACTTCTACATTTTTAATGTCGTAGTTTATTCTCATTGTTTTTCATGATCCCGAACTACCCCAGGTTTGGACATGATGGCCTCTCCCAGGTGACTGTTGTATCTTTTTTATTTTTATTTTTATTTTTATTTTTTATTTTATTTTATTTTTGCGGTACTGGGGATCGAACTCAGGACCCTGCGCTAGCTAGGCAAGCGCTTATTCCACTGAGCTATATCCCCAGCCCCGACTGTTGTATCTTTTTGACCTGTCTGCATCCATCTATGAACATATGCTTGTTATCTAGCACAGGTTGTATCAAGCTTTTCACTGCCTAGGCCTGGAATCAATGTTTCTCATGGAATTTTGCTTCCTGTTAGTGGAGAGTACTATATGGAAACACACACACACACACACACACCCCATTTCATTCTTACACAGTCAGATGTCACTTAACAAGAAGGCTATATCCAAGAAGCATGTTGTTAGGTGATTTTAATGTGTACATCACAGAATGTGCTTACCAGATGGCAAAGAAGTCACAGGCAGTGTACTCTTACAGGACCGTCATGGCATAAGTGGGCTACTGTTGACTGATGTGCTTATGTAGTGTCCCATTCATGTAGAACACCACAGCCTTTCCCCCCAGCTTCTCTCATCCTATTTTTCTGTGTCTCCCCTGACACTGAATGTCCTGGCTCCCTAACGAACAATATTAATTTATTTATTACACATTTATACCCACCCCACACAAAACAGTTTCAAAGTGACAACACTAGCACCACTAATGTCGGCAAGCTGAGTTGTACATCTCACAATTGTTTTGCCTTTTTCCTTATTTCCCATGCTATTCAAATTACTCAAAATGATTCTTTTCTCAGTATGCATATGTTTTCATTTGATATGCAGTTAGGATAATTTGTTTCTGCCTGCGTGCAGTTCCAGGGTTTGCTTTTTCTATCCTCGGTGATTTATTTGAATTTTTAGAATATGTAAACTCAGAATGGCTCCAAAGTGAAAGTTATATAAAAAGATTCAAAGAAATCGCATTCTTTCCTATACATCCTCCATTCTGTCCACACAGTCTTCTCAAGGTAATTATTTTCAGTAGTTTTTTGGTTATCCTTTCTGTTTTTTCTTTTCATAGATGTACACATGTTCTTATTCTCACATTTTTCTTCTTGCAAGGGTGGCACACTCTACAACCTCTTCAGTGCTGTGTGGGAAAGTGTCATCTCTTTCCCCACTATAATGCCACTTTGCTGAGATTCCACATTCCCAGCTTGTCATTTATCCTCCTAGGCTGTCCCTGAAGTAAGCGCAGCATCAGATTGGAGCTGAGGAACATCTGTGTGTGCTGCTGTCCCTTTGTGGTTTAAGCTTCTTGTTCCTGCAGTGGTAGCCCTTCCAAAGCTTGGTTTGCCCCTTTCTTTTGATGCAGCTTTCTGTCACCTTGCTTGTTCGGAGCTCTCTTACCTGGTGCGGGTTGCTACATGAGAGTAAGCTTTACTAACAGCCCTCTCACCGAGGATATTTTATGTACTGTGCCTTCTGACGTGACGGTGGCGGAGAAGGCATGCATAATGCTCCTCACTTACCAAGGCATAGTCCAAAGGAGCTGATTGCATTTGGTTCTAAATTCAAGAATTGGCCAAAGCTACCATTAGGAATAGCTTGAATGGCAATTTTCAACTTCTACTAGAGAGACCTACGCTAGGCAGATTCTGCTGGAGAGCTCGTTTAGAGATTCAGAGAAGTAGAGAAAGTTAAATTTTTAAATTTAGAATCCCATTGCTTAAAACAGCCGTCATCTGTTAACTCCTCTTTGCCCGAACTGTATGAGTTCTCCCAAATTGTACTCATTTTCTTAAAAAACAATAGAGTTAATCAACAAGGCAATAAAAGAAAAGTGATCCTTGCTAGACTTGGAGCCCCCCTCCCTGTAGAGGTGCCAGAGCTGTAGCGAGTGGCCTCCTGAAGGGATCGTTCTTAATGCCTGGAGAGCAGTACAGGGTCAGCGTGACCGCACTAGGAAGAGGCTGCTTTATTGGGTTGCAAGACACCACATGAAACATGGCCCTTTTCCCTAAGGGAGCTCCTGGAGAGGAAACCATAAACACCAAGATTTGGAACAGACTCCCTGCAAAACCATTTATTGCATCAGCTTCATGGCTTGGATTTGGGATCTTATTTCCAGCCTAGTGCTTGTTCCCATTAGTGCTGTCTTGTCCATGTAATTGGGTCAGGTCCTCACCAGGTGCCGGACACCCAGAACTTGTAGAGAAGCAGATAGCATGCAATTAGTACCAGGCTCCCCTGCTGTCCTATGTATGGGATGCACATGTTTCAGCAATGCATTTGGAGGTCTTCCAGAGTTGCCATATGCTTGTCTCAGAAATGTCTCATCTTGTTTGACAGGGAAGCAGTTTGATGCTGAGCCTTAGGCTGAAGGAGTCTTGTAAGAACATTATAGTTTATTGGGACAAAAGCCAGAGCAGCTTTAGCCCAAAGCAGGAGTGTTCAGGCTGAAGGCCTCCCAGGGCTTCATTTTCCATATCTTCTTCCTCCAGAAAGGCAGCAGTTCTTGGAGACTGTCAGAGATAAAGCACAGGGAGGGAGCTCATCTCTTCCAGGTTTCCTTTGTTTAGAGAGTAAAGGTGAAGGAAGGCTAATGGCAAGAATTGGCATCTCTGTTCTCTGGGAATATAGAACATATTCTACTGTTTCCCCAGTTCTCTCTTCTTTAGTTCACTAGGAAGGGGGGGTGGGATTCAAAGTCAAAATATAGTGAGAGAATGAGAAGAACTAAAATTTGCTGTGTCTTCTGGGTGCTGAGTAACGTACATGCTTTGTGAAAGCCTAGCAGTGATCTTGTGGGTGAGTTCATCCTCATCTCCTACAGAAGGGGAACCATGTCTCTGTCTTACTGACTCGCTGGCCCACAGTCACATAGAGGGCTGGGAGTAGAGTCTGAATCTGAACTAGGCAGGTCCACCTTTCTCTGTAAGTCACACAGACTCTGGGCCCTGTATCAACCAGAAAAGGTTTCTGTAGAAGTGAGAATGTCAGGAGAAAATAGAACAATGGAGAACACTAGAAACAGAGATATTAAAAAGTACTGTAATTCTTCTGAATTTTCTTCCTGTGGTCACAGGACCCTCAGTGGTACATGTGTCAGGGAGAAGTCAAGGATTAATGGACCAAGGATGGAGAAAGGACAACACTCTTTTGAGAATCTGGGCAGAATATCAGAAGGCCCTCATTGGTTTCTCTTTCTCTTTTCAGCCATAAGACTGAAGGCCAGGCTGCACACACCTTTTGATTCTTCGTAGATAAGAATAGCTATCCTTAAAGATTTGGGTTTCTGGGTTCATTTACTTTATAAAGATTGTTGTAAAACCTTAAATGGGTCATATTTACTGACTCTTACTAAGGCAGAAAAGAAAATAGAAAACATTTAAAATATTTATGAGTTCATGTAGCAGTTAATGCCACTCTCACTATCTGTTAGACTGTGAGTACATGGCGTGGGGAGGAGGTGTGGGGTTACGGCACTAGAGGTGGACCTCAGGGCCTCCTACAGGTCAGCACATTCACCACTGAGCTACAGTCCCAGCCCATTAAGCGGCACATCTTAATAAAAAAGGACAGTGATTTCCAACATAAAGTATGTATCGAGTAGAGTAACGATTCTTTATATTTGCAGACCCCTCTACATGGTGAAATAGAAGACATGGCCTTCTCTTACCTTCTTCTCATTTGATCTGCTGCAGTAGAATGCTGTGGTTAAAGTACACCTGATAAAAGCATCACAAAAGCATTTCACTGCAAATGGAAGCCTCTCCAGATACGAGTTGCTCTTCTTCGCTGTGGCCCCGCACTCTACCAAGTGGTAGTTCCTAAAGATTAATGCACTGGGGTATGTGCAGCAGCAGCAGTGAATGTCTGTGGTCTGTGAAGTTGAGATCTAGTCATTCATCATGAACTTTGATTATATCCTTACTCACGTAACCATTTTTAGGGTTTTTTGCCCTGGTTGTTTGGGAAACTTAGCCCACCAAGTCATGGAAATCTTCCAATGGTTGACTGGTGTCATTTTTATAAACCTCATTCATTAATCACTAACATCAAAGGAAAAGTCATTGGTAAAAACTACTGATGGTTGTTTCTTTTTAGGTGACAGATTCTGCTCATTTTCAAGAAGATGGCTGCCAGATACACAAATCTAAAGGAGCATGCTGTTATGGCCAGTCATTCTTACCGGTAAAGCTGGTACACTTTCATATGGCTCAGACCAAAGCTCACGCATGCAAGTTCTTTTATTGGGTTTTGGTCTGCAGTAGAAGCACTTTGTACATAGTCCCCATTTTGTTGCAGTGATTATTAAAAAGCCAGGCACTCAAAAGGCAAAATTTAATAACATCATTACTTTTTCCTGCTTCAGAAAGGACATTTGCAAGACAAATTGGCATAGTGTCCCCCCCCCCCAGCAAGCACATGACATCAGGCATGACCACCAGTAGATTTTGGTGTCACTTCCTTGACTGAGTGACACTGTGCTCTGTGACAACCATTTTATCAGTTTTACCAGTGCTATTTCACCATCAGTGCAAATGTCAGCATAGTTGGTCCAGGATGAAACGTGAAATGTTTAAAAGTTATTCCACACTGAGCATTTCAGGGCCACTTTTGTTTGCTGCCAAGTGCTTATATTAAATGTCTTCTTTGATCATTGGTTGGCAATAATACTGGACACATCAAGCAATACAACAAGTTTGGCCATATCTTTGGGCTTCTTTAATTGTATTCAAAAGTATAGTTCTGCAGAGGAGATGCTAACTCTGTTTTTATGTCTTCAGGTTAATCTTTGATGTATCAAGGTACTGTGTTTTGGGGAACTGGCAAGGTTATGGGGAACTAGACTTCCAGGCAGCAGGCACGGAGCAAGTGTCAAATGTAGGAGATTTAGCAGGGTCCCAGTTATTCTGATCCCTTCCCCAGCTGGTGCTTTCCACACTTGATCTTAGAACGACACCACAGGTCCATTGTCACTAAGATAGAATTCAACCGCATTCTGTTGCATAAAGTGCAAGGAGTAAATTTTCATCCCTGAAACCAAGGAAGCGATAACTGGTGTTGTATTTTAGTTTCATCATTTACAGTTTTTCTCACTTTCATGGGAACTGTTTTTCCTTCCAAGAGGCTAAGAATTCTTTGATTTGTTTTAATATTAAGTTTATTGGTACAATGTAGATATACTGATACGTTAATTCATTTTTTTTTATTGTTGTAGAAGTTGATAGTGCAACAACGTATGGGCACAATATCTGTAATCTCTCCCTTAAAGCCAAAAATCTATCCTAGAATACCACAGAGGCATATTTAAGAGATTTTTTTATTGTAGAATACATTTTTAGAGTTCTGAAATGTTTTAAATAAAACTAAGAAAAGTTTAAAAATTAAAACAAATTATTTTTGAACAAGAAGACAAAAGGTATGTTTTCTTGTTTTTGTACTCCTGCATAGATGAGGAAAGTTGGGGCTTTAAGAAACACAATTCATTATGTAGTAGAAAAGTTAACAGAGATGACAGATGGTATAAAATGAGGGTAGCTGGTAAAACTTCTATGTGCTGAGCAAACACTGAGCTGACCTCTGAGGTTCATGTGTCTCTGTTCTCAACCTATAGCCTTAAAACATTCTGAAAATACACAAACACATGCTCCATTAGTTATCAGAGCACCTGTGCCATCACAGGTCATGTAATCTTAGGAAATTCTTCCGTGTACACAGGAGAAAGAGTAAAAAGAACACCTGACATTTTAATAACACTAGGACTACAATGTGGAATCACAGCTCCTCTGACAGAATTGCTGGCTTTTTGAAAACTAACTGTTGGATAGGAGGAAACTGAGAAGGGCTTGTAGAAAGAAAGTATATTGTGAATTCTTTATGACCTTTTGGATTTGCAAGGCAGAGAGAAAAGTGGAATATGAAGGGTTCTGCACTGCCAGGCTTAGCACATCTGAGTAGGCAAACACGGGATAGGACAACAGCCCTACTCAGACACACAGGATGTATTCAGCTGGAGAATATCTTTTGTGTGTGTGATTCCAAGCAAACTCCATGTAGTACAAGCTTGCTAGCCTGGGTAGAAGTCTCCTGGAGGGTTGGGAAAGCCTAAGAATCGTCAATTAGTGTGAAGCATTTTATAGGCAAGAGGGGAGAAAGTATAGAAAAAAAGTGCGTTCAAAAGAGTTCCTTTTCACCTCTTAAAACTTTACATGTATAGTTCTTGTCTTTTCCAATGTATACTTTATTTTTTATTTTTATTTTTATTATTATTATTTTTTTTGCGGTACTGGGGATCGAACTCAGGACCCTGCGCTTGCTAGGCAAGCGCTTATTCCACTGAGCTATATCCCCAGCCTCCCCCCCTTTTTTTTTGTATACTTTAAAAAACATGAATATTTCCTTCTTTACCACTGTTCTGGTGTGATAACTGCTGATTCTCTACCTTGCACGCTTATTGTTTTCATGTTCTTTTATTTTATGCTTTGGATTTTCTGGTCAAATGGAACGAATCTGTGCCAGCCCTAGGTGATGTGAGATACAGTACTGGGTCTTCAGTGCCAAAGACATTGCCTGCAGAGGGATGATGCTAGAGAGGGCGCGGCAAGCCTTTGACTCCTTCTCCTTCAAATCGTAATCAATCCAGTGACATTTCCTATTGCTTTACATTTCCTTAGTTCCCTTCTCCTTCTATCCCATCAGAATATTTAAAATGAATGTTTAAAAAATCCCCAAATACTAACAGTAAAAGTATAGCGAGACAGTCTGTGTTAGAAATTTCTGCAGTGATGGAAATGGTCTGTATGGCTGTGGTCCAGTATAGTAGTGATTGATCACATGGGACTATTGATCTTGAAATGTAGCTAGTAACACTGAAGACTTGAATATTTTAATTTAATTTAAGCTCATATAGTCACACGCGTCTTGTGTCTACCTTGTTTGATAGCACATCTTTGGAAATCATTGGCCCAGACCAGTCTTGAAGTTTTATTCCTGTCTCTTTATGCTTGAGTCTCTTAAGTTTTAATATCTTATCTTCCCTGTCCTTTAAAAAATAAAAAAAAATGTCCTAAATGGTTAACTTTTTTCTTTCTTTCCTCTGAGACTTGCTTATTGTCCTCTTATCTAGCAGTTCTCAAAAGTGCGGCTAGCACTGTTCATATTGTTCTCTCTGCTGAAGTCTTATTTGTCCCTTAAATTGCAATTTCAGGGTCTTCTATTTTGTTGTTTCTACAGTCACTAGAAGCAAAATTAATCATTCCGTCCTCTGTGCTCACACAGTATATTATTCATTTTACTAGTATGGCACTTGCCAAGTTGTCTTTTCTGTAGGTTTAACGAGTTTGTCCTCTCCCATGCACTGTCCAATGTTGATGCCACTCCTAAATTTAAGTGAGTTAAAATAGAACAAAATTAAAAATTCATTCCATCAGTTGCACTTGTCATTTTAGAGATTCAACTTCCACATATGGCTGGTGGCTAGCAGATTGCAAAGCACAGATGTAGAACATTTCCATCACCACAGAGTTCAACTAGAAGACACTGAGTCCATTACCTGAGAGCAAAGCCCGTTCCTCTTTCTGTCACAAGGACATGCACAGTGTTTGGAAGCAGCTAAACCTTATCCTATTGGGCCATGTCATGTCAAAAAGATAGACCTTATGGTAAAATATGAAAGGCAGAGCCATAGCCAGTTGGTGAATTAAAGAATCATAACTTTAGAGGAAGACTGCAAAATGCCAAAGGTTCTTGGGGGTGGTAATAACAAAGGGATGGGCATGGGTTAGATGTTGGATGAGTGAGCAAATCAGAGCCAAGGTCACAGAAAATTTCAGGTGAAATGTGGGCACAAAAGTTGTAAATAAAAAAGATTTTCATGGATAGTGTTGTGTGCACCCTCTCTGAATAATTGCAAACTTGGAGTTTAACTGGAAGCATAGTGCTCATTAATTGCGCCATAAAAAGGGACAAGATATAATTGAGTATTTATATTTCAGATAAAAATGTTAAGTTATAAACTGAGAAGTTACCCACTGAGAAGTAGGCAGGTCTAGGATGAGCAGTTTCTTCCATCAGCAATTTCATAGTCTAGATGGAGAGAGAAACATGGATGCACAGCTAGCACAGTAGGACAATGTTGTTAAAATTAACAAAAGGGGGAACCACTAAGAAGAGAGATTCACTCTGCTCTGTTTTCACTGGGCTCGTTTCCCCCAGTATGAACCCCAATTTGTGCTGTGCAGGTGCAGAGGTGTTTGTCAGAGGAATGGATGTCCTCTCTATGAACATGCTTTACTGCTGTTTCTTGTAATCTGAGCCTCACCTTTTCATGACAGTTCCTAAAGACGCCTCCACGTTCCCACCTCCAGGCCAACTTCACCCTTCAGTACTTGTACAACTCTCCTTTCATCTATAGTAAATATTCAACCAGTGTTGGTGGAACACCAGCTAAAAACAATCTGCCTACCGGTGGGCGTTTTCAAAGAGAACGTGTGTGATCCCTTGTCCTCAAAAGAGCTTAGAATCTTGATAAGAAAACCAGAATAACTCACTTACAATGTCATCACCAAATCAATACAGCTATGCTAAGGATCACATGAGTGGTATAGATATTAAGGGTTGGGTCAGTTCCCAGGAGCTGGGAATGTTTGCCAGCGGGTGAGATCCAGCTGTTGGGAATAATCAGCATAAAGATGCCTAGGGGGATGGGAGCAGGTCTGTGTTCTGAGCCTTTCCCGCTAAAGTAAGCCATTCCAGGGAGTAAGGAAACTGACTCCAGCAAGAGTCCTTTCTGCTTTGTTTTTTAGAAGAATGCTGGCAAGTGGACTCCTTATTGTAATTTAATGACCAGCAGCTTGGCATAACTGTCAGACTGTCATTTTGAGGACTGGGGGCGTGGGAGGCATCTACTGGCTGTGAATTAGGTCCTTTGGGAAGCTGCCGAAATTCTTTAGATACACAAAAGTACCATCACAGTGTTTAGTTGTTGTGCATTACAAAAGGTTCCTTTATTAATCATGTGCTTGGGAGAAATCTAGAGTCTTGTAATTTACTTGTAATTCAGGGCAGCATGGAGCAAGATCTGAGCCATATGGAGAACTTTCCTGCATTTCATAATGACAACCTGGTGGGATTCTTGGAGATAAAATTCCCAGGACTATGACTCTAATATTCTGCTCCAGGAGCTTCTCACTTCAAGTTTGCACTCTGTCTTGAGACATTCATCAAAATCACCTTTGAAATGTCCTGCCAGTTGACTGTCCTGCTAGGATGGTGTGGTAGCAGCTTCTTTTCCAGGTAAACAGATCTGACCCAAGAGTTTCTTGAGGTGTGGAGATAAATATACATCAAAAGATATATATTTTGATTATTTGAACTGCACGGACACTCGGTGTGATCTAGATGTTGCATGTGTAATTCTTCTCACATGCAAATCACTGTCAACTCTAAAACTTGACTTGGTTTTCAAACCTTTTGTGTATACTTGCTCTAGGTAGCAGAATGAACAATGAACTTTGAATTACTTTTTGCATTGAAAGAGTCCTTCACGTTCTGTTTTTATTTTTTGGTTTTATGACAGCAAGTTCTTGCAATTACATAAGAGAACCCTGGAAAACTATATAATTTTTTATACCTGTAATTCTTTAACTTATTGCTTTATGATAACATCATAAAAGGGTTTATTGAGACTGAGCGAAGTTAAGATTAAATATAGTTAGGTGGTGATGTTTCCATAACTATAAATAATATGAGGTGGATCTGTTCTGAACACAGATTCCATATGTGAGAGTGAAGAAAACCCTTTGAAGTGTGACAAAGAAAAATGCACTTGCTCTGGCCTTACAATGTATCCTGTGTTTCCTTTCTTTGGTTATAACCTCTGCCTTTTCTTCTCTAGAGTCCATGGTATCTTGGATCATATGCAGGTCCACCTGGGGATGTATATTTCTTTCCACTGGGATTTTCACCCAAATCACCTCTGCATATACAATTGTTCAAATTTCTACTTACAATAGAGAGATACTTAAAAATGCAGCTTCAAAATCCAACAGTCTGGGATTAAATCTTGGGTTGTGCTGTACATGAACTCCATGTCCTTGGACAGGCTTTGTGATCTCTATACATCTCAATCTCCTCCGATTTCAGATTTATAAGAGAGCAGGGAGGATTCAAGGCTCACATTCAGTATGGTCTCAGTACACCTAATAGCAATAGTAACACTCAGTGTGTCCTAACACTGGTTTATCAACACTACACCACTCTGAAGTACCCGGCTCAGGGCCATCCAGCTCTTCCCTGGTTTCATGAAGTATCTGACTGTAACTGCCGATGACCCAGGGGAGACTTTTCTCTATATTGCTTTGCTTTCTGTGGCATCTCAGCAGGAGAAATTTTTCACTATTGTTATTTTTACTAGAAAGGAGACATTCTCTAGTTGGAATGAAAAATGGAAAAGCCCATTTTATCTTTCACATGTCTTCCATACCTACACACTTGGCAGTGAGGAGCTGGCTGTTTCTTCTCCGACGCTGTGGCATTGCCAAGGAGCTCCTGTTTGAATAAAGTCGCCTGGGGTATTTAATTTTCTTGTTGCTCCATACTGTATGTGGGCTACACTTACACTGCCCAAGTATTCATTTTTCATTCATATATGTTTTTGATGCATAATAATTACATGCATTGTAGGGTATCGGGTTATATATGTGCAACATCTTAATCACTTTTCCCATCTCCCTCCCTGAATTGACTGACTGACTTAAAGTTTTTGTGAAGACCTTTGTTGTTTCCTGGTAAAAGTATGGAGATGATTAAGCTTGAATTTATCCTTTTGCAACATTTTGGTTCTTTTCTTTTACAATTTTTTATTGTGGGGAGTTGGTACATGTATGCAACACATTTTAAGGCTTTTGGTGTTGAGTTTTCCCGTCTTTTTTCTGTATCTCAGCTGTATAGGTTGCATTAAAATTTTGTGTCTTTAGTTTGGCAGGTAGCCCTGAGTCCATCTACAAACCCTCCATGTATAGCCTGTTTTTTTTTTTTTTTTTTGTACTGGGAATTGAATTTAGGACCTTGCAATTGCCAGACAGGTGCTTATGCCGCTGAGCTATATCCCTGGCCCTAGGCTGTTCTTAACAAGGATGGAAGCTGAACTTTTAATACAGGGTTAACATGTTTTGCTTCTTTTACAGGAAAAATTTCACCAAAGAAAATGATAATGCAGAACAAGCCAAGGAAGCCAAGAGACAGGCATGTAGTGTACACTGCATATGCCCACCTGGATGGTCCCCTCATGTGTTAACCTTTACAGTTGCTTGCCATTGTAACTCTCAAGGGATAGTGGGCTTTGTCTCTTTCACAGGTGATAAACTATCAACTCACAGAAGTGGAGGACTTTTCCAAAGTTACCCAGCTAAGAAGTGGTAGAACTAGAACCAATGTCCTTAAAGACATTTGGCTGCATTTCACATCATAACCAGGGCAGTGCAATATAGAGTCAGCCTTCTATGTCCACCAGTTCCTCATTTTCAGTTGAAACCAACCATGGATTGAAAACATTTAAGGAAAAAACTGTGTCTGTTGAACATGCACAGACTTTTTCTCTTATTCAACAACAATAGTATAACAATTATCTGTACAATATCTACATGTATTAGGTACTTTATATACTCTGAGATTACAGGAAGTATATGGGAGAATGTACTTAGGTTATATGCAAATACTACCTCATTTTATACAAGGGACTTAAGCATCCATGGATTGTGGTACCCACGGTGTCCTGGAACAAGTCCCTGCAGATGCCTGGGCATGACTGTGCTCACAGTGGTGCTGGAGGCTGTAGGGAAACTGGTCCATAGACATGTCCTGCATATGAGGTCCTATTTTCTGCTGTCCGCTGTAGGAGGGGAGATTGGAAATGGTTAACAGATGGTTTGCAGCTCCTTGGAGAACCCTGCTGAGTTTTGTACAGTAAAATAATAAAGTTCCAATTTGGGAGTGCATTTGCTACTGTGACACTAATACCGCCCCAGGCTATTAGAGGATTAGATGAACACAAAGCTTTATGAGCTGTCACTGTGGCACTGGAGGGTGACTCAACATGTCGGGCGCTGGGAGGATAGCTGTTAATTGGAACTGGGGAGAAGGAGCCGGGTTTGGCAGATCGAGTTTAAATGGGTGGATTGTCTGGCGGAGACTGTTTCTGTTCTCTCTTGGCTTTGGTTCAATCATCCAGCCAGACTGTCCTCCTGGCTGCACTTTGCTTGAAGTGCTTTTATTTCCTTTATTTTCTTTCCCTTCTCTTCTCTTCTCATCCTTCATTCCCTCCCTCCGCGCTCACTCCCTCACTTCCTTCTCTCCTTCCTCTCTGCCAGTTGGTGGGTGGTTCAAATGTCCATGTGAGGTTTGGCCACGAGAAGCTATAGTGGTGTCACCAACTTTTATCCTCTGCCCCTGTAAACTCTCTGGAACCCTCCAACAATTTTGACCTTATTTCCTCCTGCAATCAGCACAGTCTCAGTCTCTGTCCCTCCTGACCATAGAGCAGTCATTGTCGATGGCAGGCTTATCTCCAGGGCGGTCCAATTCAGCAAGTGTTTATTAGGTACCTTGTGAGATGGAATGAGTGAGGATGTGATACCTGAAGGCCAGAGTTCAAGGACCACTTTTACTACCTGGATAAATAAGTTGATTGCCTGAATTGGACCTTCCTCCTTTGTAAAATGAGGATTATAGAAATAATATTCAGTTGACTGGTTGGTTGTTAGCCAGTGCAGTTAAAAGTCGCCTATGAAATGAAGTAATAAAAATTCAAACAAACAAAAAACTGAATAACTTCTCAATATTTATGAACATCAAGAGTCACACACAGCTCCATGGGTCTTGAAAGAAATATTTAATTTCCTTTAGTTAGATAGCCTCTGTTTGTCCTTTAAATTTATTAGCTTGAGATCTCTGAGATCTTTGCTTGGCCATCTCTTATGTTCCAGATAATGTAGCCAATGAGGGAGACAGACTGAATGCTGTGATCTTGGGGAGATTAGTATGACTTTGGCAAAAGTTACTTCATCTCTCTGAGACTCAGTATCTCTAGTTCTAAAATCCATTCTTGACTTATGGGGCTATTATTAAAACTAGGGGCGTTAATGCCCATGTGATGCCTCACGTAGGAGCTGTTACACAGAAGGGGCCATGACACATGGCTTTCTATTTTTTTCCATCTTCTCACTTTCATTGTTTGTTTCCTTCCTCTTTACTAGGTCCAGAAAGGAAGGTTTGGAAAATACTCTCTGAAAATGGCAGGAATTGATCAAGTTTCCTTCTCTCATTTAAAAAAAAAAATAGTGTAGTTAATGTAGGTTGGGTTTTGTCTAGGTCACAAAGACAGGTAGCATGATAAATCTCCTAACAAACCCAGCTCACTCTACTGATTTTCATCTGCAGATCCCTCCTAGTAACTCTTCCTTATGATAGCTAACCTTTCATATCATACTATTTTTGGAGGTTTTTATTTTAGAAAAAATATGTAGTTTTCCTACACAAAAGATGTGAATGTATCTCCTTCTCCATATACCTTATTCGTCTCTGGTGGCTGCTGTAAGAAATGACCTCAGAATTGGTGGCTTTAAACAATGGAAAATTTTCTTCAAGTAGTTCAGGAGTCCAGAGTTAGTCTCATAGGACCAAAATCACAGTGTCAGTGGGCGTGGCCTCCATCCAGCAGCATGAAGGTACAACTGTTGATTACCTCTTTCAGCTTCTCGTGGTTGCCAGCATTCCTGGGGCTGTGGCCACATCATTCTGATCTGTGCTTCTGTCTTCATGTTGTTGTGCTTCCTCTGTTTGTCTGTTGAATCTCCCTCTCTCTCCTGTTACACAAATGCATGTGACTGCATTAAGATTCACTTGGTAATTCCAACCTCAAAATCCTTAATCGAGTCGCATCTGCAAAGCCCCTCCCTTTATAAGAGTAATGTAATCCTTACTGATTTCAGCCATTAGGACTCAATACACAACCTCCTTCACTGATTATGAATTTATTGAATGCCTTTGCTCCACTAGTATTTGATGTTAGTATTCCTTTGTTTATGTAAATATTGTTTATTCCTGAACCATGTGATATTTTCAATCTTATGTAAAATACATGTTTTCTCATCAGAATAAATCATTGTTTGATTTTTGTTTTGTGTTAGTTGTCTAGGGGCACTTCACTAAATTAGACCTGATTTTTCTAACAGAATCATACTGTTGTAGTAAAGCTTTACAAGGGAAAAGACTTAATACAGGACACATAATTTATAGGATTGTTTTATAATATTCACTCAGAGAGTCAACAAAAAGAGTGTGGGGGATCTGTCCACATACTAGAGATCTAAAGGATCCAGCTGAAGGCCTGGATCCCATGGCAATGTCCTTCATGAGTCCAGCTGAAGACTCAGAGCTCATGGTAATGTTATTCATGAGTCCAGGTGGAGGCCTGGAGCCCATGACAGTGTCTCATACAAGTGTGTGCCAAAGATCTACACTTGGAAGGCCCAAAGGCCAGTGGTGGAAGCTAGAAAGTCTGTAGCAGTGGGATGAAGGATCTGTGCCAGAAGACTGAGGGATCTGCACTGGAGTCCAGAAGTGACAATTAAAGTAAGGACCAGAGCTCTCCCAAAGAGAACTGCTACCATCCTCAGTGACAGGGGCATCTGAGCTCCTCTGATGATGAGAAAAAGAGTTCATATCAAGAAAGCCAGCATGACAAGCTTCTCTAGGAGAATCAACAGGATAGCATCTTCCCCTCCAGTTCCCTTTTATGCTATAGGCAACAATCCTCAGGTGGGCCTTCTACACTCAGAACCATGGTGATTCAGTTTAGCTGGGTGTTACGAGTTGGCCATTAGATAATCCACCGCACATACAGTTTCTCAACTTGGGTAAGTATATCTCAGAACCTGTCACTCTTCTTTTTGTAAGAGGGATACTCTGTTTTGTAGGCTCCTTCTCGCTCCAACCTGACCACCTGCTCACTCATCCTATGGCTCGCCTGTCTTCCAAGACTTCTGTCCGCCATCGTCCTGGTCTTCCTTCATCTCTCATCCACACTGTAGCTCTGTTTTATGGATTTCCTGCATCTTTCCTTCAGGGCTAACTCCGTGAAGAATATAATACTGAGTAAACATAATTAATCTTGGTAGAATAAATCATGTGATTGGGTACACATGGCATGACTTTCAGGAGAGCCCCTTTCCCTGAAAATTTCCCCTTCATTTCTCATTGGTAGGTTGAGTACGGAATCAAGATTGCGCCAAACCAATCACAGCATTATTTAAGGGCTTGCTTCTCACTTGTGGTACAAAGTACTCTACCAGCTGGGTTTGGCCAGAAAACAGAAGTTATGATATTGAATGTAAAGAGGTAATTTAATGTAAGACAAGCTAAATGGTGATGGAGACCACTATGAAGCAGGATTTAAATTAACTAATTGGCTTTTCATGTTCACTTGGAAATCTGTCTAAGGCCTAGGCTACTTGTCTGGAGATGGATAGTGGATGCATTGTAAGTGAACCTCTGTGAGTCGCGAATCCCTACTGAAACCTATAATGGAAATAAAGCCAGAAAGCCTAAAAGAAAAAAACAAGATCACAGCCAAGGACACCTGGATCTGATCTCAACTAGACAAAGACTATACCCTCAGGTATTTCACTCTTGGGTGGATTAACTTTAATCCTTACTAAGATTTAATTTAATACCTTACTTGGCGAAGTCCTTGAGTGATTCCACCCTTCTTGAGTACTCCACTCCGTTCTCCTGATAACCAAATAAATATGGGCCACCTAGAGAAGGTCTTGGTCTTAGCCTTGAGAGAATCTTGAATTTTGTGAGAGGGCGTTGATCCTCCTGGAGCCCTGAAATCATTCCATTTGCCTCTTTTCATTTAGCCTTCACTGTACACTTGTTCAGGAGACTGTGGACCTGATCAGCCTGCAATAACTGAAGGATATTATTAACCTGATAAAGTGGGTGTTGAAGAACTGAACAAGTGAAGAGGAAATATTAAATTTACCCAAAGGCAGTTGCTCCAGGAAACAGCTGGCACACTTGGGGCAATATGAGGAGTGGAGGATGAGCCTTCAGGACCTGGAGGTTTGAAAGGCTAAGACTAAGGTCCCCAGGAGGAGGTACTGTCATGCAGTGTTGAGACCTTGCATGAGATCATCTCTGCCATCATGGAAAAGTGAAATACATGAAGCCTGGAGACCCACTGACTGCTTCGGCTACTGCAGAGATGATGCTGATGTGAATAGAAAAAAATAAAAGAATAGCTTTGTTCCCTGCCCAGTCTCCAGGCCCCTCCATGCCCCTCATCAGCAGACTGTACTGGGACACCAGTTTGCAGACAAGAATTCAGCTGGCAAATCCCACCAGGGTGGGTTGCGGCTGGGAGGTAACAGGTTAATGCCTGGCACAGTCAGCTTCCCTTCCAATTGTAGGAAGTTCTAGCATTTCCTCCGTGAGCTCAATGTTACGAAATAGTTATGATTTGTATCTGCATGTTTCCCCAAATCCTCATGCAGATATGGGGCAGGCTTTTAGAGTTTATGGTTGATCCATGATCCAATGCTGGGATTATGGGTGTGAGTGCTACACCCGTCCTGGGGCAGATAGTTTGCGTATGTGAGGGAGAGAAAGAGGCTGCCTGCCACCGCTCTTCCATTTTGCTCTTTGCTGTTTTCCGCCACCATGAACTGTTGCCCTCTGCCATGTGCCACGCTGCTTTGGAGCCAACCAAGTATTGACTAAAACCTACACAAACTATGAGCTAAGTAAACCTTTCCTTCCTTAATTTTGGGTGTCAGGTGTTTTGTCTCAGCAATGACAGAAAAGCAACCAAGACAAATGTCACAAAGGTACCTAGGAAAGGATTTTTTTTCTTTCAGTATCTATGCTTGGCATTTTTCCAGGAACTTTAGACCTGGAAACTATTGAATTTTAGGAAAATTTCCTGCATCTCCTCTTTGGGGAAATTTACCCTCTCCATTTTGTTTCTGTTTCTAGGGTTCCTCCTATCTGTCTCCTTGAACTCTTGGATAAATCGTCTAATTTTCTTATCTCTTTGTCTTGCATGTCTTATCTCCTTTTCCTGTTTTCCTGTTTTACCTGAAACTTCCACAGCTCTCTACTTTAACCACTTCAGATTAAACAAAAAATTCTATTAGCATATTTAAAAAATTCCCAAGACTTCTTTCTGACTCTTCCTTCTTGAACATCATCCCATCCTTTTTTTGTAGATCTTGGTCTAATGCTACCCTTTATTGTACCTGCTAAATACAGTGACTTCATGTTGACTTTCCTTCTGCTAAATTTGCCATCGTTTTTGGTCTGTCTCTTACGTTGTAGGTATTCCTTGAATCTCGGATACTCACACACCATCCCTGTGAAGCATGAAGTACAGGTAGGCTGAGAGAGACTCCTGTGTGTGGGCTGGGCTTTCTGGTCACTGCATTTCACTATAGGAGGCAAGGTAGGAATCTGGATCATTCGCTAGGGCTAAAGTATCACTACCTATAGATCCCCTCCCTTGTCCTTGAATGTGTTGTGTTTATTAGAGATGAGCTCTTTACTTGTCAGCCTGGGACCTCTACACTAAAACGAAATCTTTAAAAGAGAAGTGGTTGTCACTTTTCTAAGAGTTAGTGAGGCCAAGATGGACTGGCCTGTGTTCTATGCTCCTGCTCTCAGCTGTGCCTAATTCTCCCGTTTCCAGAGACTTCACATAAAATCTGTTTAGAGATTAAGTTTCCCATCTTTTTCCAAGGTGGGAGATGAGAACTTTTTGGCTATTCCGATTGGTCCTTCCCCCATCGGCCTTCAGATTTTTATGATGCTACCACGTGGTAAGGCTTCGTTTCCCCTGGTGGACCATCCTTTTCCCCCGAGCAAGAAAACATGAGAGCTCATCTCTTGGGCCATCTGCACTGCCCTGTCAATCTTCAGATCCTCATGTGTAGAAACACATGCTGCAACTCTCTTTTGATCAGAACAGGTGCTTTGAGAAGTGTACTAAGTCCTGGTCCTACGACAGTGGGAAGGATTTACAACGTGTACACTCCAGGGCACTCTGTCGGCTCCTCTTTCTGTAGTGACTCAGGACAACAGGGCATGGGAGGCTTTTGATCAATTCTACACTGACTCCCATGTGCTCCTTGCCTTCTTCCAAACAACCAGATGACCCTCACCTTCCTGACCTTCCCCATAGCCTTCCTGACCATCCAGTCCACACTTCTATGTTCTGTTCTTTTCCAGGTCTCCATGATTCTGAGGCCTGGGCTCACCTGGAACATCTCACCTTGATGTCTGGTGCCATTTACCATTTCATGTGGCCCTATGGATTGTTTAGTAAGTCAGGTTTCCTGGAAGAAATGGTTTATGGTGTCAGAGGTTCCAGTCCATGGATGGGTGGTTCCAAGCCATGGGTCAGGGGTGAGGCAGAATGTCATGGTAGGAGGGGGTGGTGGAGGAGAGCTGCTCCTTTCATGGTGGCCAGAAAGCAGAGCTTACAGGGAGAGAACCAGCAAGAAAAATAGCTTCCAACGGCCCTCCCCCAGGGATCCACCTCTCTCATCTGGTGCCTACCTTCAACAGTACATTCAGCCATGAATATCAGTGGATTAATTCATGGATGAGTATAGTGCTACCATCACCCAGTCACCTCTTAATCAAGCCAAGGTGACAATTAACATTAAGTGGCACAGAGGGTGGGCACTTTCAGGACGATGGTAACCAAGTTACACTTGTTCACAGATCCCTGTTCTGTGGAAAATATCTTTTACATCTTTAATCATTTTACACATGTACACACACACATGCACACACACACACACACACACACACACACACACACACACCCTTCTGTGACCTTATACCGGCAGTATTTCATTCTGAATGAATCATCACTGATGAAGATATTAATATCACGTGTTTGGTTCTTTATACTTTATAAAGAACCCTCTCTTATTTTATATCATCGAGCTTTCATGACAGCCCAGAGGAAGAAGACGCTGCACCTTTTTCCACAGCTGAAAACACAGGGGTTCTGAGAGGAGAGTGACACTCAAGCCTTGCCAGCAGGCTTTCTGAGAATCAGATATTCTCTGGCACACGCTCTATCCAACTCCCTCACAACAGAAGGGCTGGCTGCGTGTACTCCCAGACTCACTCTCCAGTAGGAGAAGCACAGCTCTCAGAGCAGGGTGAACTCTGATGGGTCTGGGCTGGCAGGGCCCAGGTGTCCTGTCTTCCAGGCCATTCAGCTTTCACTTCCTTTCAGATAAATGTGGGATTGTTTTGTCATAAAAACACAAGTGTAGTTATAAAACATGTCTTTGTGGGGGAAAGAAGTTCCCAGACCCAGGAATGTGCATGAGTACATGTAAGACAAGCTAGGACAGGTGTCTCCCCTCCTCCCCCAGCCCAAGGCCAGCCTGGCCAGGTGTGATCGCATGCTAACCTACGACATGAGGGTAGCCTGAAAGGCCAGCGGCATCTGATACCCTCCATATCAGGCTTAGAGCCATTTTCTGAAAGGCTTTGCATTCTCTGGGTCAAGAGCTCATTTTTTCTCCCTCAAAAAACATGTGTATTTCAGCAGAAATTTAATCCCTGGGGTTCCAACTCCTTTACACTTACATCAGTTAAAATGGCATTTCTGAAGGACATGTGATCCTGTGGAAGCCTCTGGGGACATTGCTTAGTTTGGGCTCCTTCTCCTTTTTTGACCTGAAACAGAAAAAAGAGGAAGTAATATTTTGTTTTTAAAAGGATCATGATTGTAACAAAGTCTCCCCTTCAGATTGCCCTGGGTGGAATCTTCTCTCTCACAGATTCTTCCGCTGCTCTGTCCTATCGCTTTGCATAATGGAAGCAGCTGCCAATCTCAGGCTGTGGTTGTGACCCTGAATTCAAGCAAGCTGGCTCCTTGCTAGGGCTGGAAATCAGAGAACCTTTTGTTCTGGAAGGACCCAAGAGATTATTTTCTAGTGCCCTGCTTACCTTCGTATAGATGAGGAAAGTGATGTCCAGACAGGAGAAGGCTTCCTGAAATCACACAGACAATTGAGATTCCAAGTTTGGAGGACCTCAACTGCCAGATGTCCTTAATGTTCTGGCTATTGTTTCATTTACCTAATCAAGAATTCATTAATAAGTCACATTATCCCTGTTTCACTGATGAGGGACATGGGGCTTTCAGGGATTAGACTTGTTTACGGTCATACAATTTTGGTGGCAGGAGGGAGACTAGAGTCCAAGCATCAGAAGATGCCTTCATTCCTGGTCCTAAACAGGTTACACTGTTTCTGTAGGGTTTGGGCATGGGGAGGCTGAGCAGGGAGCACAGACTCCTGATCCCCATTCTGTAGTGCTTTTCTGTGATTTTGACCTTATAAATATTTTTACATGGTTGTTAAACTTTAGTATGGAAGCCCACCTCCTAAAATTTAGGAGGTGCCTAATTTGGGTGTTCTGGGAATTAACACTAGATGATATTATCTACTTAGCTTCCAACACAATCCTGTTTTCCTTTCTACATGCATTTTTCCTCCATAGTTTCTTTTTTTCATCTTGCATCTCTTGCAGGCACCAGCTTCTTGTTCTGTCTTGTAGCAATTTGCAAGAAAAGACTATACACTGGTGCCTTGTACCTCCATGTGAACTTACTGCCATCAGGATATCCTGTGGAGGTTGAAAGAGCTTAAGAGGAAGAAAGGAGAGCAAGAGCAAGGAGATGAGACTCACTGGCAAGGGCTCTGGGTCAGATGTAGTGCTCGACTGGACACAGCTTGTCAGTCCTCCGCACTTGGGTCCTCTTTTCACAGCTCAGGAATCTATAATCTGGAGAGGTGACATAACGTGCCCCAAGTCATCCCATGGCGACTTCTGTTGATAGGATGGTTTCTCCCCTGCACTACCAGCAGGAAGGGGAGCATCTGGGGGCGAGGGTGGGAGTGTACCTCTGTCCTTTAATCAATCTTCAATCAATCTGTACCTCTGTGAAGTACCTGAACACCAAGGGAGGGAAATTTTTTAGCTTTACATGATCCTGTGTCACATTTTGGAGAGGGGTAAATTTAACATATTCATGCCAAAGTCTTGCTCCATGTGAAATATTAGATTAAATGCTGAGGGAAAGCAAATACAAATCAATTGGCCTATGGGGGTCACCGTAGGGATGAGATGCACGCATTCTACACCCAGCAGGGCCTCTGAATCTCCTGGGAGACAATACCAAACAGCAAAAGGCTAGCACCCTCTCCCATTTGGATTGGGAGACCGAGTCTAGCCAAGGAGTAGCCCATCTCTAGCTGTATTGTTCTCATGTTCCATGTTTTATAACATGCATCTTTTCATTCTGTATTGTTAATTTTTGTCCCATTGTTTTTCTCTACCGCAACGTTGAGTCTTTAAACACTGTCACATAAAATGGGGTTGAGACTTAGAGGATGGATTCTTATGAATGTTTTATTTACTTTTGTGTCATTCTTATCAGTGCCCTTCTCCCGTCTCTGGTTACTTTATTCACTTAGCTGCCAACTGAGAGTTAGATGAAGGATGGAAATAAATTGGCAGCTTGCCTTTATCTGCCAGACAAGGGTGCTTTCTTTCTGTGGTTTGGTTTCACAAAGGTTTTTGTAGGCACTGGAAGTTTTGTTACAAAGCAGAAGGTTGAATGAAGAGGTCAGTGTCCTTGGCTTCATGCTGCCAGCTTTTGATGCAGGGAACTCACTTCTACCTTGTGCTGTTCCTTTCCTGCACTTGGGGAAGGAAATTATTGCCATTAGCATCTCTCATTTTATTTGGGAATAATTTCAAACTTATGAAGTCTGTGCCTCACTGGAATTGTGAGGTTCACAGCCTGGATGGCATCCTGTAGCAGCTCAGGCTCATCTACAAAATCACTCTGCATATAAGGGAAGCAATTTTCTATTAATTTATAATGCCCTTTACTGTGCTTTTCTTATTACAAAAGTATTTCATGCAGAAAATTTGAAAAGTACAGATAAGCAAAAATAAATACATAAAAACCACTTGAATCCTGTCACCCAAAGATATCCACTGATAACGTTTATATTATCCTTTAGGCTTTTCAAATGCATATTTTATAAGCAATATCAAAATGTTCAGAGTAATTTCTGAATTTTTTCCCCTCAGCGATATATCAGTATATCTTTCCACATAGTAATAATATTTTACAATATACTTTATGATTTCATACTATTTTGTCATATAGGTTTCTCATAATTTATTTAGACAGTTTAGGTATTTCCTTTTTTAAAATATGTTGACTCTATATCCACCATTTTATTCTGTTAACTACTTCTCTCCTAAACATCTTTGTTGTTATATTGTGAATATGTGAATTATGAACATTCAAAATTCATTTTTCAAGATCAAGGATTCTAAGGGTACAAAAAGTGTAAGGATTTTGGTATTTGTAGCTCAAGTGACCCCATGAAGTCAGTATTAATGTGTACATCTGACCACTGCATCACATCTAAGAAAAGCATAGGGGATAAATTATTTAAAATTTATGCCAATTTGATAAACTAAGATAGTATTGTGTATAAATTTCAATATTCTTGATTATTACTGAAATTGAGTAGTTTTGGGGATTTGTACAATAGTCTTCCTGATTTCTTAACCCATAAGTAGTTCTTCAGTTCAATTTTCTTATATTTTCACATCTATGTGTCTAAGCCATGGCCACTGGAGACACACTGGCTGGTATCTAGGACAAATTCTGGCATTTTGCTTATGCCTAGAAACGTGTAACTCCAAAACTGCATGAATATTAACTACTATTTTTCCAATACTCTTTTTCATTTTCTACACATGTGCATTTAAAAACATTTGTGGTTGTGTTTATTCTGCTTGTTCATCAGAGCAACCCCAGTTCCTTTTCAGCTCTACTCTGCCCAAAGAGTTTTGGGGGGTACACTGCACGATGGGCCTCCTTGACTGATGGCTTTGGTTTGAGCCCAACTAAGGGAGACAGTGAAAGGAAAGTAGACGGGAACATGAGACTGCAGAGAGCAGCCTGTGCTGGTTTTAATTCTCTCTCACTGGGAAATGATGCAGGGTTTTAGAGGAAGTAGCAACACAATGCAAGACAAAAGTAGTCCACGAAGACAGCTAATTTATTGCCATTGATAGGCTTGAGCAAGGCAGGAGACCGGAAGACCATGGAGGTTGACATGATGACTGCAGCCATGAGGTCAAACTCTCAGTGTTGACTCGAGAGGGGAGAATAAGAAAATCATGTTCTGAGACACTTCCAAAGAAAATGGGTGGATCTTAGGTAGAGATTTTTTGATAAAGGAGCTGAGTAATAACACTGCTATCACATAATGTTCCAGCTTTGCCTGCTGCTCTTCCCAGGTGAGGTCCCACACTGATCTTTGCAGGAGACCCCCTATCTGGTACCCACTAAAAAGTACATCCTCCTTCCTGTCACCTTGCTAAAACTGAAGAGTATTTCTGCATTTCCTCTTTTGTTTGATTCCTGGGTTTTAGAATACTGTAATTTTTTGGAATATTACACTTAAAATAATAATAGCTAATTGCATTGAGTGCATCGTCTCTTTTTCTCTTGCTTTTTAATTTAATTTAATGGTTTCATTCCAGGCTGGTCTAAGTGCTACTGCATAATCAGTTGCAAACACAGATTGCGAGTCAGCTATAGCTGTGAACCAGGTGGGCATGGGGAGCAGGGCTGGGTCCCAGCAGCACGAGCAACCATGTTTTTCCACTCACAGACCCCACCACCTCTTTACTCATTGGCTTTTGGGAAATTCTCTATCTTCTAATTACTTTTCTTGAAAATCTGACATCACCTGGGTAAAGAACATGAGCAGGCGAGGAGAAAGAAAATCACTGAGGTTAGTAAATGCAGCTGCCTGCTTTACTACTGGTGCTACTTTCTCTTAGCATATATAGGATATTCACATTGGAGCTGACTTCATACTGCATCATCTAATCTCTCTGTTTTGTCCACAAGGAAACCAAAATTGAGAATTGTGTCCCTGTTAGTCTCCTCAAGCTGGTACCTTTCTATGAACATGCCTCCCTTTCTGTCTGGATCACTTCGAGGAGCCTGGTACATTGTGACAACTCTCACTGTGAGCCCTGTGGTTCTGCTGCAGCCTGTTGCTTCTTCCCCATGTTCACTGCCCTGATGCATGTTGTCTATTTGCTTTTCTTTCTGAGTGTGCTGATTTTGGTGAGAATGACAGCATGGTGGGGGTGAGGTGCAGAACAAGTGATGTTTTGCTCAGCAATGTTCAATAGCTGAAGTGGAGAATGTGTAACTATGACTTCTGGAACAAAAAAAGCAAGATTTCACTGGGAAAGATCACACCATTCCCTCCAAGTAGCCGAGATTCTGCAAGATTAATTCTTCTTCAGTGGAAAATACTGGCAAAGCTAGAGTGCTATTTACTTCTTCATGGTTTTAAATTTTCTTCTTTGTGAATTCCTGCATTCTCTAAATTTTGTGCCATGAATGTCTTACTTTGATATTCAGGGAAATTTGTTTTATATGTATGTATCTATCTTTTTAGAAAGAGATGTGGTTGCTGCTTGCTGCTTCTTTGCCAATTTGCTGCTTTGCTGCCTTCTGCCCACCATGAACTGTCTCTCATCTGCAATGCCCCACTGTCATCCCACCCTGCCTTGGAGCCAACAGACTATGAACTGAAGTTTCTACAAGCAGTGAACTATGCAAACCTTGCCTCCTTTAACATTGAGTATCTGGCATTTTGTCTCAGCAATGAGAAAATATAACTAAGACACTTGACAGTACTTTTTGCTTCTTAATATTTTGTGAAACATACTTTGGGAATTATTCTTTTAAAGGAGTCCCATAGAAAGTATTTTTGTGTCTATTCAGGGCCCTTGGATCTCAGGGGATAGATGTCTCTTCTCTCCTCTGTTTGAGTCCAGGTGAACAGCAAATGAAGTGAGTAGGTGGGACTGGCTTGAAGGAGGAAGGTAGTTTCAAAGCCCTGCAGGTTGGGAATGGAGGGGAGATGATTTAATGGGAGAATATCAGACTTAGGACCAGGCTCAGTGCAGCTGTGAGGGCCTTGTCCCTGCTTTGAGCTGGGTCATATCCTGAGTCACTGCCCATGAGCCCGGCTGAAGCTGGATATATGTCTTATTTCAGGGCATCATTCACAGAGGTTGAATTTTTCACTTAGGCTTTAGCAGTGATGACTTCAGCATCTTCTCTATTAACTCTTCTTCAATTGCCCCAATATCTTCTCTGACTGCCAGAGTTATGGTGGAGTCTGGTTTGTCACTCCTAGTCGTTTGCTTGCTTTTATGTCCTGTAAGAGCATCTTGTCTCCTTTGTACACCTGTGAGCTCTCAAAAAGCATGAACCACAATGGTCTTAGTCCTCTGCTTCCACTTTCCCTCTGCCTATTCATCCTTATACCTCACAAGATGCTCAGCACAGAACATGCACTCAGTAGCATCTGCTGCTGGATCAGCTGCACAATGGGTAGCACTTCTTTCTTAGATGTCTACGCATGACCTTAGGAAGCCATCAGTTAGTGTCAGTGTCTCATTTCAAAGAGGAGGACCTGTGTGTACTGCAAGCACAAGTCCATGGTCCAACTGTATTTTGAGGCTAAAGAGGTCTTTGGTTGCTTAGTTCCGGGTGACTGTGAGCATGTGTTGAACTTTTCCACATTTACATCAGTCTTGTTTGGTGTGTGTATGAGAGGGAAGGAGGGGGCAGATGAGGCAAGAAGAGTGAGAGATACAGGTTATGCAAAGATGCTGAAGACATTCATCTTGTCCTTTTACATTGAGTAAGAAGAACCAGGGCAAGAAGAATTAGCTAATAAAGTAGCTGTCAGTCTTTCATTGTGGTGGGAAAGATGGAGCAAATTCAATCACTTGTAAGTTGTTTTATCTTTTTTCAAGGAAAATGAGTTGGTGTCTTTCCTATTACTCTCGGTGGTGCCTCTCTTTCTCACTGATGCTGACTAGGCTGCCAGACCCCCTGGGTGGGATTCTCCTCCCCTCTGCCCTGGAGCTATGACTGGCAGTTTCTGCAGCTCTTTGGCAATTCCAGAGCAGGCCTTGTACCTCCAGGCACAGTCCACCAGATGGTGCAAAACCAATGAGACACCATCCCTGAGGCCCGTCTAGCTTATCAACTCAAAAGTAGACAGCTGCAGGAAAAACTTCTGAGAAGTTTCCAATTCGAAGTTCAGCCAGGATGGTATGGAAACGCATACTGAAGACCTGAATAGAAAATTTGCTGTAGCTTTAAGATTAAAAACGTGTGTGTGTGTGTGTGTGTGTGTGTGCACACTTGCTCACACATGCATGTTTATGAACTTATGTGGAGGCAGAGTGGAGGTACTCAATATGTATTTCTGTAAGAGTCCAGAAGATCTCCTGTCAATGCCAGAACTTCCCTGATTCAAGGTTAGACCACTATGCCACAAAATTGTAAAGGAATTAAAGTGTTAGGACCCTAGAAAGAAGTAATAATGATGTCTCATGCATGTTTAGGGCCACTCATGTTCTTTCCTGTCTTGGTTACTTTTCTCTTGTTGCTGAGACAAAATACCCAATATCCAAAATGAAGCAAGGAAAGGCTTATTTGGCTTACGGTTTGTGGAGGTTTCAGTCCATACTTGGCTGGTTCTGAGGCACACTGGCACATGGCAGAGGGCAACAGTTCATGGTGGTGGTACACAGCAAAGCAACAAGCACAAGAAGAGAGGAACGGCAGCCAGCAGCCTCTTTCTCTCTGTTACATATACAAACTATCTGCCCTAGGGCAGGTATAGCTCTTACAGCCATAATCCCAGCATTGGATCAAGGATCAGTCATAAACTCTAAAAGCCGCCCCATAACTGCATGAGGATTTGGGGGGACATGAAAACACAAAACACAAACCATGACATTTCCCATATCATTTCATTAGAATGCCACACAGCCCCATGAAGCAGGTGATACTGCCATATTCATTTAGACGAGCGAGCAGAGGGTCAGTGACGGCAGGAGACCCCTAGGTTTACAAACCTGGCCAGAGAAGCTAGATCAAGTGTAGATTATCAAGAGTTGAATCCCTTTCTGACTTCCACTATGCTAAGCTGATTCTCTCCTTCAGTGATTAGAATTCAATTTCCAAATTTGTTACGTTATGTGAGACAGGAGCAGAGGCGTGGAGGAAGATGAGGCCCCTACAGCGGAGTGAAATAGGCACAGTCAGGAAGATCAAGGGCCCAGATACCCATGTGCTTCTCTGTCTTTCTCGGAGCAGCTGTGCATGTTTGCTTGCGTGCTTGCATATGGGCATGTGCGTGAGAAAGAGAGAGCGATGCACCCAGAAGTGGTGGCGCATGCCTGTAATCTCAGCACTCTGGAAGGCTGATGGAGGATGGCCAGGTCGAGCCCAGCCTTTGTGACTTAGCAATTTATCAAGACCCTATCAAGAAAAAGCTGAGGATGTACCTCAGGATAAAGGCCTTGGGTTCATTTGCCAGGAAGGAAAGAGGAAAGAAAGGAGAGAGGGAGAGAAGGAGAGAGAGGCCTATGCATACATATACATTTTGAATGCTACCTTATAGAGATACTTTTATTTCATTTGGTTGATTTTTATGCATTTTGTCTGCTGCGGTAGCAGTCAAATATGTTAGAGAATCAAACTCCAAACAAGAACAGAAAAGAAACACCGAAAGCCCTTTCTTGTTAAATCATGGATGCACCTGTGCCCTATATGATACAGTGCCAGGTCGGGGAGACGTGGTGTTGGTGCCCTTTTTATTCTGCCCTCTGAGCTGCCCACATTCTTCTCCTGGTGTCTCTGCAGCCTATTGCAAACTCAGTCATTCATGCTCTGTTGCTTTCCTCCTAGCCTTTGGCTACAAGACTGTCCTGGCCCTGGAGGTGCTTCAGTATTATCTGGCTAAATTCCTCAGCAAATGGGAAGGATCTCATGTGTTGGATGTTCTGAGCAACATAGGAGTCAGGGCTTTATTCAAAGCTTTTGACACAATTCCGAGCAAAGCAGCTTGGAGATTTCAGGCACTGACACTGACCAGCTCTCCAGAGTTCCCCAAGAACTGTCAGAATCCACCACTCCACACCAGGTGTCCTTGCAACTAGCAGGTAGAGACAGCCTTCAACTGCGCCTTTACAGCAGTTTTCTGGGATGGGGCTGGATCTGACCCAGATCACTCACACCCAACCCTTCTGTTTCATTTTAGTACTTCTGGTGCACTTGAGATCCCTAGAATCTCCAGCACAGCTTACTGCAAAAATGTCTTTACTGATCATTTTGTCTCTTACCTCCTTCTACTTTCATCCTAGGTATGACTGTCAGAACAATTTTTGTAAAACCCAGATTGGATCATTTAACTTTTTTACTTGAAAACCTTAAATGCCTCCTCAACTGGTCATTTCAATTTTAACTTTAATTTAATTTAATTTTTGGAGACAGGTTCCCATTATACAGTTCAGGCTGATCTCAAACTCCTAGCAAATCTCCTGTCTCAGCCTCCTGAGTGCTGGGATTACAGGTGTGTGCTACCATGCCTGGTCCTTATTTCCTATTCTTAAGCAATTGTTTTATTGAAAAGTAATTCACATGTCATAAAGCTCATCCATTTCAATGGTCCAGTTTAGTGGATTCTAGGGTAACCATCACCACTACTATGGGCTGAATTGTGTTCACCCATTCATGTTAAGGTCCCAATCACTAAAATCTGAGAATGTGTGTTTAGAGATAGCTTCTTGCAGGGGTAATTAGGGTGAAGTGTAGTCATATGGATGGGCCTATTCTCATATATTTGATGTTTTTAAAGAAGGTGGTAGAACTGGTTAACACATAGGCTGAGTGATAACCATGTGCAAATGCAGACATATCAAGAATGCATGTGCT
>PVLD010007270.1:0-93048 GCA_004027595.1 Dinomys branickii | reverse complement strand
GCAGCTGTTGGATTGACTTTTCTTGTGTCTTTGATGATATCATGAGATTCTTCCTTTCACGCTCATAAGCTGCCATGCTGTCTTCAAGTTCTGAAATTCTATCTTCGGTTTCATTTAAACGGTTTTGCATGCTTTCAGCGTTAGTTTTCAAATCCTGGCATTCTCTTTGGACCTGTTTCATTGTTGGTAATTCATTCCTAAATTGCTCTTGTAACATTTCTATTTGTTTCCTATTTTCTTCTAGTCTTTTGTCTATTTCCTGTCTGTGTGAATGGAACATTTCTTCCATCATTGTTTTCAGCTCGTGTTTTGTCTGAGAAATCTTTGCGGGTATGTGGCTTATTTCTGCTTTAAGCTCTTTTATGGCCTGTTGGAGTTGTTTCATTTCGGATGCAATCATTTCATAACTTGAAGGTATGTGGCTTCCTGTTTCCCCTGCATCTTCACATTCAAAACTTGTTCTGGGTGGGGTTGAGTTTTGAGACTGTGTTTTGTTCGTCTGTTTTCCCATTTTTGGGTATCAGATTCAAAATGTGGAGCTATAAATTCCACAGGCAGTTCAGCAGGCAAAGGTCTGCTGCAGAGGCTGCTCCAATGATTCCTTCTCTTTGGGAGAATGTCCCTTAAGCTGTCTGCTGAGATTTCTGGTTCTACTCCCTACCCCAAGACCTGGCCGGGGCGTATAAACAGCTCGCCGCCCCAGGAGTCTTGCAGACAGGCCACTCAGGTGTTCCTCCCTGGGTGGAGCTCCTTTCCCCCTCACAAATCCCGTTGAGGCGCCTAGCTAGCTCTTCCCACCCGGGAGATCCCGCAGACCTTCAAGCTGCTTTGATGTCACTGGCTGGGCAGAGCTTCTTCCCGACTCAGGAAAAACCGGTTAGAGCGCCCACTCAACTCACCCTGGGATCATGCAGACAGGAATGCCGTTCAGATGTATCTCCCTGAATGGAGCTTTTTCCTGACTCAGAAATCCCGCCGATCGCAGCTGCTCCAGTTCACGTGGCTCCGGCTGCGGGGGTGGGGTTCTGAGCAGGATCCCGGACCGTAGCCCAGACTGGCGCAGTCTGTCCCAGTAGCGCCTTCTCTGAGTTTCCTCTGCTCCACTGCCTCTAACAAATCCTGGTTACAGCCGCCTCTGAGCCGATCAGGTTCAGGAGCTGAAGTCGTCCTTCCCTCCGCAATCGCTCTCTCGGCTGTACGCGATTTGAACCGAGCTGCGGCCCAAGCACAGCACCAATCCCTCCGGCACCCAGCTCTCAGGATCCGCCCACTTCTCGCTGCGCAGCTTGTCAGCCGGCCCTTTAATGCTCAGGCCTCGGAGAGCAGCCCGATCAGTTGGAATTTTGCATCCACGGACCGGGCACCCACGCTCAAAGATCGGTCTCTGGGAGAGATTCCCTCTGCCGCTCACCTGGTCGCCATCTTCCCGGTATTTTTTAATTTTTCAACCCAAATCTGTTTTACTACTCAATGTGTTAAGTAACAAATGCAATTTCTATTAGTTCTGAGAGTTATGTCCACTAAGGAATTCAAATTTGAGACTATTTTTAATAACTTGCTAGAATCCTTTAAGAAATTAGCCCTGACAAAGAATACATACTCAAAGAGCCAAATGCTTCATATTTTGAGGAATAGTCTCTAGGAAATGATAAAAATAATTTCTGTCTCCAAAAATATCTGCCATCACTAGATTTCCTGAAAAGACCCACCTTATCCCTGAGCCTCACCTTCAACATCAATGGTTTCAAATGACCATCCTTCTATTGATGTTCTGGGCCTCTCCTTCCATTGACTTGGAACTTTATCCCAAAACTTGTGGGCAGCCCAATTTTGACTGTACCCTAGTTATTAGCATCCTGACCACAGTGTACTAGAAGGAATGTATAGTCTTCCAAAAAAAGTATATGAGCTTCAGGAAAAGAAAAACAGTAAATATCTGGAAGCTAATGGCCACCACTCTGAGCACCTCTTATAATTTCAGAGACCAAAAATAACTTGTAGTAATCTCAAGATATCTCAATAAATTCAGTATTAAAATATTTATACAAGTTTTTCTTTTCCTGAAATATGTATACAATTTTGGTGAACTCTGAGAAAAGAAATAAAAATTAGTTGGGATCATATATTAACCAGGAGGCCCAACACAGTGATCCAAATTTGGCTTGTGTCCCCAGATGAATGAGAACTAAAATTTTCTGAGAATGGTTTGCTGTCCAAATAGTGCAATGTACCTTTCTCAGTCTTGGTTTAGTATGGCTGTGCACACAAATTCAGCTGCCACATTTTTAATTCATTGTATTTTACTTTCCACCAAAAATGAAGGTTCTAGCTATCTGCACACTGCAGGAGATTTGCATCATTACCAAGAACACATTACGCTCAGAAATCCTAGCAGAATACTAAATTGATAATATATTTGTTCTAGTTTTTAAATGCCATATACTAGCATTTGGAAGTGATAATTGTTTCCTTAAATTTTGGTAGTTCATTTTCCAGTAAATCACACTTACACTTCAGTTACATTTAAAATGTTTTTATTGAGGTCTTGCTTTCCTTCATTGGTTGTATGTTCCTTAAAGGAAAGAAAAGCGTCCATTAATATTTTTAGCCCTAGAATACTTACCAGACTCTCAATAAATAGTTCCTAGATGTATGAACAAATTCTATTTGTAGTCCTAAGTAATAAAAATAAATCTGATGAGATAAAATTAAAAGGGCCCTGGATGTTTAGTACAAACACGTAGGAGACACTGATGGTCGCCAGCTCCGTGTTCACTACCTAAAACCATCTGGCAGCTTTTATAGCACAATCTACTCCCAATGATAGACTCTAAAACTGTTGGGGCTTTCTTTCTTTTCCAACCTTTCTTGCAGTGAGGATTAAAAATGTAACCAGCACTGATCAATGAGACATATGGAGACAGTTTTAGAGAATGATTTTTTGTGAAGCTGGTGCCTCCTGATTAAAGAGGAGAGGAGAGGAGAGGGAAAGAACGTGGGAGCGCAAAAGAGAAAGACAGGGAGGGAAGAGAGGTAAAGGGATGCAGGGAAGAAGAGGGAGGAAGAGAACATCAGAGAAAGACAGGCGCTCAGAGGCAAGGGAGAGAGGGAAGCAAAAGGAAGGGTGACAGAGCAGAAAGAAGAGCAGCAGAAGCGAAGGGACGCCGGTCTCACTTACTGAACTCATCCGGGACCACTTGCCTCCAACCTTCTCTCTATGTGAGAATTTTTGGTTTATGCTACTATTAGCTCAATAGTCCATCATGAGGAGTCAAAAGCACCTTATTTGATACGGAAGGCGTGGGCTTGATCCCACCTCTGAACTTTACTATCTATGTGACCCTAGAAGAACTTCTCAATAATTCTTCTTCTCCATTTCTCTGCCCATCAAGATCTTCCGCACAAGAATTATGAAATGAGGGGAGAAACACTGTAGACAGTACATGGCTATGAAAATTAGCTTAATTACAAATTGAAACCAAAGATAGGTTCACATTTTTCAGTGATTGCTAATAAATCGTGTCCTTAGATGCCCCCAAGTCAGCAAGAAACGAATAACAGAAAAACAAAATCAAAATCTGGTAATAACCAAAAATAATTAAATTTCACATATCTCTAGATTATCTTCCTTCCCAAGATAACTCCCAGAACCTCACTAGACCAACTCCAAAAATTAGTTTTTTCATACAATAGCATAGCATGATTTTCAATAATAGGGATTTTATTCTTCTTTAAATGTATGTTTAGGAAAATAGGCCAAGAGACATTTTTCCACAGCATAGCAAATATGGACTAATTACAGGAAAAATCCAAAGACTCTTTCTTTCTGACAGGTTGCACATTAACTTCCTCTAGCTAATGGCTCAATCATTTACAGAAGCATATAATTACGCAGAATTTCCCCATTAAGTACCTTGTATGTCTTTGCCAAATGAAACCATACAAATAAATGTAGAATAGCTTTAGACAGAGCAAATGATTGAGAAAAAGCATAAGTGTTTTACTTTCTAGTTGTCTAATCCACAATTAAGGAGGACTTGGCTTCCTTAATTGAATACATTCACGTGAGTGAACTCCAAACTGCTTAAACTCAGACACGCAAACAAAACAAGCAGAAGCACAGCTAAATCTGCATATCAGGCAAGAGACTCAGGCTTGAGGATGAATGTTGGTTAGAATAGACTGCAGTGTCTATTTTTCTCTGCTCAGTGTACATGATTTCCTCTCTCCTTTCGGTAACAAACCCTCCACTAGCCACAGAACGTGCATGTGATCCGAACTGACTCAGTCAAATGCTACATCCACTTGGCCCCAGGAATTGATTCAGGGATATGTGTGTGACCCACATAAAACCAAACCTAATCCTTCCCTTGGCTTATATGAATGTTAGGACAAGTCCATCTTTAACCAAAGAGAATCAGCTGAGAACGTGGGGAAAAAAACTAATTTCTCTGTTGGACTCAGGCTTTTAACTTCTGCATAGGGGCTGGGAATATAGCTCAGTGGAATAAGCGCTTGCCTAGCAAGTGCAGGGTCCTGAGTTCGATCCCCAGTACCACAAAAAAAAAAAAAACTTCTGCATAAATGACAGGCTGCAATTCAGATGATTTTTTGATAAATATCCACTGCTTAATCCAAGGGTGTGACACAATTTCCTCCCAAACTGTGGCAAACGAAAAGCAGATGGTGCATTCAGCTGCAGTCTGAACTGAAGTAGAAAGGAAAGACTTGAATTTGGTATGTCACAAAATAATAAAAATGGAGAGTAATTTAGAATAGAAAATAACTGACTCAAAAAAGAGACAAACCTAGACCAGCCCTTTCCAAATATTATGGGAGCCTTACATGTAATTCTAAATTCTATAGTAGCCACATCCATATTTAACAATATGTTTTATTTAGCCTACCATTCCTCATGCTATCATTTTAGCATGAAATCACTATCTTAAAATTATTACTGATATATTGAAGTCTTTTATTAGTACTAAAAATTCTATATGTGTATTTTATATTTGCTCATCTCATTTCAAAGTAGCACATGCAAGTGCTGGAATGCTCAGTAGTTCCTATGGCTAGTGGCTAACCTTTTGGATAGTGGCAGTCTAGGGACCAAAACACCATGATATTCCATTTGTGCTATAAGCTTCCTAAAACTTCTTTGAGCTAGGAAACAGAGTAATTCCCTAATCCAAAACTCCATGTGACAGAGAATAAGTGGAATAAAAATTTAATTAAAAATATTAATGTTGGAGGTTTTGAATGGCAAATTCCAACTTATATATGGGTGTGGATCCACTCCAGTAGGTGTGTCAAAAATCTGAAAAGCATCTTATAGACTATTGTGCCTGCCGGTGAAAACATAACACTGAGCCACCTCCTCTGCACTTGCACTCAGGTTATTGAACTCAATTGGCATTCACGACAAAGCTATGAACTTTGGTACCATTGTAAATTCAAGGCCTCAAATCTCCACTGGGAACTAACTACCACTCAGAAACCCTGTCCCAGTATCCACTTCCCACCTTCCTCAACGCTATTCCATGTCTTCATCATGTTCCTTAAGCCCATTGTCTTTACATACCAGCTTTCTCTGTCACCTCCTCATGGACAAACAGAAGCTTCAAGTAAGCATTTCATTTCCCTATGCTTCCGTACACTGCTTCACCCTTCAAACTTCGAAGTTACTTTACCGAGCCTCTTGTTTCTTTTTTCCTCATCTCTTTCCATTCACCTCCCACAATCTCAGGAATTGCTTGATCATTACCCGCCCTTTGAATAGTGAAAGTTTCCTTCTCTTATTCCTCTTTCTCTTCAACATATAGACATGTTCAAGCTTTTCTTGTCTTAAAACCCTGTACATCCAACTATTGCCACTGCTTTCTTCTCTGCATTTTTTTGAAACAAACTACCATCCTTACTTTAATGAAACTGCCCCCAAATCATCGAATCTCTCCTCTTAGAAAATCCAACAGAGCCTGTTCTATCTTCTTCTTGGAACATGATAAAGTTGGCAAGACTCTCTGTGTTGGAATATTTTCTGTTCTTAACTCCATGACTCTAATCAGGAGAGATGTTTTTGCTTCTCTCATTTCTGGCTTCTCTCAACAGTGTTTTAGCAGCCTTTTCCTCTGCCTACTATTCAATATTGTTGTCCCTCAAGTTTCCACCATGTACCTTTTTGGTTTACAAATGTGATCCATGGATCAGCAGTTTTGCCATTATCTCAGAGGTTGATAGACATTTGGATTCTTGCACCTGAACCCAAAGATTCTGAATCAAAATCTGTATTTTAATAAGATGTCCAGGCAATTTACATGAACATTCTTGAGAAACGTTCCTTTACATTTGCCATTCTACACATCCTCGTGATTCTCACTACTACCCACATAGTAACGAGTCTGAGATCTGTACTTTTAGAACAGTTCTCTCTTAAGCTTCATTAGCATAAAATTGTATATCAACCTGCCCTTTGGACATCTCCACTTATTTGCATGACAGGCATGTCAAACTTTGTGTGACTCTACGGGCATATTTTACCCCATGTGTTCAGACATGGAGATCATGAGAGAGAAGTAAATGGAAAATACCCTGTCATACTTTCCCATCACTGAGACGTAATACCAGACACCCAACAATATAAAGGAGGAGATATTTATTTTGCCTTATGATTTTAGTCTATAGTTGGCCAGCTTCAAGGCAAGGAGTATGGCAGAAGGGGATGGTGGAGGAAAAACTGCTCACCTCATGGTAATCAGGAAGCAGAAAATAAAGAGCGGGGCCAGGCCGAGAGTTACACCCTTCCAGGTCACATCCCTAGTGAGCTCGCTCTTCTGAATAGGCCCCGCCTCTCAGCAGCTCATTTAGCAAATCGGTCGCCTCCCCAAAGCTGTACTTGTGAGCACATGAGGCTCTAGGGAAACATCTAGATATAAACTGTAACATATACTATATGGAGGTTAGGTTGAACTTGACTCGAGTCCTAATGTATGACCTGAGGGAGAGAAAGGAATTCAGTTAAGTATAAAATGAAGGGAAGCATAAAGCATATATATCTTCAGAATTGATAAATAATCCTCTCTTCAAAGGTAGTGGCCTCCTGCCAGGGAATCTAAGGAAGAAGTAACAGTTCAGAGTTTCTTTAGTAGGAATGAGGCTTCACTTAAACTTTTGTTCTCTACCCACATTTTACTCCTTGAACAGATATTTACTGAAAACAGATATTTGCTTACTCCTTGAACTGATATTTACATATTTATGCCTCCTATGCATAAGGTACTATTCTAGATGTTGACAATATAGCAACAAACAAAAGACAGAAAGCACTGCATTGGCATTCTCTCTAGAAATATTTACTTTCTTCTCTTAATGAGTTAAGAGATTATCGTGTAGGATGGGTCCCTTTGTGATCAACTCTCTCTTAAAGTTCAAGGCTTAGAAAGAATTACAAAGCACATGAAACACTTTAAAGGAAAGATTTTATACTGGGGAAATCTACAAGCAGGAGTCAATAGGAAAAAAAGGCGTAGACCCATCATGTTCTGCTTGCCCTTACAAAAAAACTTGCTAGAAGCTGAAGCTCTTGTCACTCCAAAATTACCAATTCATTTATGCTAAAACTTGAAATTGCAAAAAAGAATAATGCCTCTGCCCTCCAGCAAGGATGTGAGTTAAAGTATAAATGTAACTCTGTAAATCTACAACTAAGAAGGCTTTAAATGTAGATTAATATCTTTATCAGTGTATATAAAACTATGAAACATCCTAATGTGTCTTTATTTTATACAGATTTCACTTGTGATACATTCCTCATTCTCTTATAGGTTAATATAAACTAGTGTCAGAGTTCAAGTAAAATACTTTTAGAACCATAAAAACTAAACTAGTGACACACACTAGTAAATGTGAAAGCAGTCCTTTAGAGTTTAGTTATGAGCAGAAAAAATATTGGTAACAGAACACTAACCCACTGAAAATTTATACTGGATTGATGGAGTACTGAAAAATGGACCATTCTTGACACTTCTGCAAAATTGTGTCTTCCCCAAACCCCAAAGGTCTTACTCTTAAGTATTTTTGATAACTGTAAAAAAATTTGAACTGAGTAACCATGCATATCTTTTTACATTTCTATTTATACTGCATCTTAGTGCTGACAAAAAAGGAACAGAAAAGCAAGACTTTTGTATTAAACTTGTCTTTTATTTGATTTGAAACTATTATCACATATTTGCACAAATATACAATAGCACCCAATCTTTTTCTCTATGCTGCATTGGTTTCCCTGCAATATTAGCTGTCAGTATAAAATTATTGTGCCTACTCATGGAGACTAAATTCTGAAGAACGGTTACTGACAAATTTCTCTATAGCCCACTGATTCCTCAAAAAAATGGATTTTCTACCCAGCTAAAATTAATTATAATTGTTACAGAAATAAAAATGCATTTGACAGCTTCAACAGAAAACAGTGCTTTGTTTTCTTTTTATTGTATGTGTAATCATATTCTCCAAAATAAGTTAGAATCTCACAAACTTCCTTAGAAAGTGCTTACCCACCATACAAAGTCAGGGTATGTGCAAAGAAGGGATGCTTGTTTGAGAATTGACAGGAAGTATCCAGGGATAGTTCATCACATCTAGCCTGCCCAACAGTATAAAAGATCTGAGAAAGTGACATAGGTACAATGACTATCTGTGAAAAAAAAATCCAGGGTTATTTTAGTATTTCTGCCTTTAAAAAAATCACCCAAAATTTAATGGCTTAAAAGAACCATCATGTATGTTATGGCTTGTATCTAGATGTCTCCCCAGAGCTTCTTGTGCTCATAAGTGACGCTTTTGAAAGCTGGTTAGATCTAGGGTGTGTGATATTAAGGTTAGGGATGTGTGGTACTAAATTAGTCTCCTGATCAGCATAGTTCTGCATGTGGATAGTGGGAAGGCCCACCCAGGGTGAGGGTGGTTTCACCCAAAAAGCTTGTAGCCTAGATGAGATAAAAGGAAAAGACAGGCTTGCTGCTTGCTGCCTCCTACCTTCTCTGCCATGAACTCTTTCTCCTCTGCTGTGCCACCCTGCCTTGGAACCAGCTGGCTATAGACTGAAACCTCTACAAACTGTGAGCCAAAATAAACCTTTCCTTCTTTAACTTTGGGTGTTGAGTATTTTGTCTCAAAGAAAAGTAACTAAACCAACATATTACTTTTCATATATCTATAGGTTAGTGAGTGTTAGCTTGTATATGGCTATAGATTAGCTGATCAGTAGTAACTTTACCAGGGACAGATAGGATGCCTCAGCTCTGCTCCATATGGTCTTCACACCTTTCAGCAAACTAGCCCAGGTTTAGTCCACTGGTAATACCACAGAGAGAAAAAATGCACACAAGGCCTTTTAATGACTAAGCTTAAGATTTGCATATCATAGTATGTACTGCATGTTTTTAGTTAAAGCAAGTTACTGGTCAGCTTAGATTCGAGATATAGGCAAAAGGACTCTACTTTTGCCAAGAAAATCTTCAAAGTCATGCTCTGAAATATAGAGGTAGAAAATTAAAGTATATTACCTTATACATCTACCACCCGTGGGAAATCCTGGCCGCTCCTTGTATATGGTACTTTCGCTTGGCACATCTCACTGGGGACTGTGTTCTTGCTGAGACCTTATCTGACCAAGGCTGTATTGTTTAGATGCCTTTATTCTCTAAATGGCAAGTCAGAAGGATGATGGGGAAGAAAGAAAAAGCTACTGTCTGTGTCTGTAGGACTTTATTGGCCTTTGGCAGTCACCAGAAATAGGTCTCAAACATTTGCTGTGGCCTCGGGGTAAGTGATAGAAACTATCCAGCCCCTCAAATTGTACAATTTTTTTTTGAGACAGACTCTCACTGAGCAGTTCAGGCTGGCCTCTATCCTCCTGCCTCAGCCACCTGAGTGGTGGGCTTACATGAGTGCACCACTGTGCCCAACCAACCCCTCAAATTTTAAAGAAGCCATGTGCTTTGGTTTGGTCAATGGAATGTGCCACCAGAAAAGAATTTTCATTGCTTATGCATTCAATTTATCCTGTTGTGCTTAGGCCGTTACCAGGAAAAAAACAGATCCTGGGATAGATACTGCCTCTTCAGCCTGGAGCAGAAGTAGCCTAGGAAAACCACAGGTGCATGAGCCAGAAACAAATGCTTATAGTTATATGTAACTAAAATTATATGGTCTTTACACAACAAAAGTTGACAATAAATGAACTAAGACAATAGATAAAGGCAAAGAGGACAATGGAGATTTTGAAGGCAAGAATCCAGCAGAGAACTGGATGAAATCACTGTCTTTAATTAGGGTTAGTTTGACACATGAATCTTTCTGCAAAGAAGTCATGTAGAGTCTTTTGTCTTCACTGAGCATTACCATCTTTGATCTAAAAGCATCTTTCCCAACAGTTGTTTAAATATGTTCTATGTTTAATAATAGATATTGATTGTATGCATTCATTTGGTAAACTTTGTGTTATCTTTCCTAGTGTAACAAGATACATTGTTTTCTGCTCAAAACCTACCACATATTCCCCCATCTGTGAAATGGAGATTCACATGCTAAAATAGCTCAAAGGGCTTTGTTTTCTGGGTTTGGGTTTTTTTTCCCCAAAGCATAATGGAAAAAATAATTGAAAACATTTAAGAAATACAAAGCAGTATAAACACTAAATAATAATTACTTCTGAGAATTGAAATGAGAATTGCTTTGCCAAAAATCTGGAGTTAGATTATAGTCCCATTACTGGTGACAGCTAGCAAGAATCTTCATTAAAATTTCTAATTTTCTAATGACTGACTCCTTACCAGATCAAAATTACAATAAGTCTGTATTAACTGTTGTAAAATGAAATGATATTCAGTGCAGTTAGTCAATTTCTTTCTGGGCTATGGTTGACCAGAGTTGTCAAGCAGAAGTCACACAACCACTCCAGAAAGATGCTTCACTTCCAGTTAGAGAGAACAATCTTTCCCCCTATCAGATAAGATTCACAGGGATAGTATCATGCTTATAAAACCGACATGATATTTGTACTACTAACAATCTAGAAGGCTAATTGTTTGATTTACTTATGTATGCACATTGGTAATAATAATATCTGTGTCATTATCTTGTTGAACAACTACTATGTATCAGGATATATATATATATCTCCAACATCTATATGGACTATTCACTGTGCATATTAGATGTCAATAAATGCTTAACAAATTAATGCTTATAAAGTGTTACGATTGATACATTGTGTCAACTTGGAGAGTCTAGAGGTTTGGCTCAGTGACTCAGCAGAAAACCAGGGTGCTTACTTTGTACACATCCTGAGCCTGTGCAAGAGGAGGGCATGGAGATTGTGTGAGAGCTACATGCCCGCTGGGTGGGGGTAGCCTGTTTACAATGTAAGGAGGAAGGAAAGAGGCTGCTCAGCCATTCTCTCCTTTTGCTCTTGTGGTTTTTGCTGTGCGCTGCTGCCATGAACAGTCTGCCCTGTGCCATGTGCCACTCTGCCTCTGAACCAGCCAAGTATGGACTGAAACTTCCACAAACTGTAAGCTAAATAAATCTTTCCTTCCTTCATTTTGGGTGTTGGGTATTTGGTCTCAGCAACGAGAGAAAAATAACCAAGACAGTGTTACAGTTTAGATTAAAATGGCCCTCCAAAAGCTCATGAATTCAGAAGTGGAGCTCCTGGAAGCTAACTGGATCAGGAAGGAAATGACTTCATCAGTGGAAATCTGATGATGAATTTATAGCTGAACTGCCTGGTAGGAGGCAGGGCCCAGTTAGAGGGAGTGGGTCACTGGAGGTGTGTCACTGATGGGTGCATCAGTCTCTCCAGCTTTTCCCCTGATCTTCCTGCTTCCTGGTTGACATGGGTGAAGCAGCTTTCCTCAGCCGTGGCCTTTTGCCTTGGTGTTTCTGCCTTGGAGCCAGCTGACCATGGACTGAATCTGTGAGCCAAGTAATCCTCTTCTCCTTTGAGTTGTATATGTTAGATATCTTGTCCAAACAGAATGCTGACCAATACAGTATGGTTAACTCCTTCTTCTAGTTAAGAGAAATGGAATTCAGAGAACATAAGTAACTTTACTAAAAAATGCTGAGCCAGAATTTAACGAAAAATTTTTAATCTAATGCCTTGTTTTTCTACCATATTCTTTCTTAGAATGTAAGCAAACTGAATCTATGCTCTTTAGACACTTCTGGGCTAAACCAAGGCAAAGACATTACCTATAGTAATTTGAATCCAGCTGGGTCCAGCTACCCCATGTAAGGTAAGAAGGAGGGCTTTAGACCACCAGATCATGGTAATTTTCTTTACAACCTTGACTCCTTTGAAAAATATGCCCTCTAAAAATCAGTTTGAATAAGGTGTTATGGCACTTTCAAGCACAAAGTCCACCCATAATGACTGCCAGCTTTACCCATTCCCTAATTTTTTAAATTAGTCTGACTGCCTGCAGAAGTACTGACCGCCCGTGTTATTCCTATTCCTCCAAAATGCCCTGTTGCCCAACTCTAGAAAAAGACATGAGTGTTTTCAGTTACACAGATTAGAATTCTAGTCCTGACTCTGCATCTTACCACCCATATAAGATTGAGCAGGACCCATAGGCCTGAGTATGTCACCTAGAAATGGCCATAATAATACCTAATTGCTTAGGATTGTTTGAAGGATTAATAATACTTGAAGACTACTTAACACAGCACTTGGTATTCAGACTGACTGCCTAGGAGGAAGAAAGCAAAGTATTAGGAAGGGGTAGTCAGAAGCCCTTTGGTTTATAGGTTGCATTTGTGCTCTTTTTATAGCTATAAGTAAAATGATTTCAGTCATTAATTCAACAATTATCTATTAGGCACCTTCTCTATGCCAGACACTGATTTAGGTACAGGATTTAGTGATCAAAACAAAGAATCTTGTCATGAAGATTTTATGGGCCTGGCATGGTGGCACACACCTGTAATCCCAGCACTCTGGAGGCTAAATCAGTAGACTCACTGAGATTTCAAGGCCAGCCTGGGCTATAAATTGAGTTCAAGCCCAGCCTGAACTGCTTAGTGAAACCCTGTCTCTAAAAGACAAGAAAAGAAAAGAAGAATAAGAAAGAGAACATGACTTTCCGGCAAGACCAAGTGGAAAATAAAAGGACATAAGTAAATTCTAAGATATATTATGAGGTGAGTAATGCCTTGGAAAATGAAAAAGTCCAGCATGATAAAAGCGATCAATAATATGGAGGACAGGGGAGATGCTACATTTAAGTAGAATAGTAAGCAGGCTCAGGGTTTTTCAGAAGACTGCATTCATGCAAGCCCTTGGAAGAGCTAAGAGAATTAGTCATATGGTTATTAGAAGGGCAATGAAGTGAAAGGGAACCACAGGTACAGAAGGATGTGTCATTAAAGGTCTGCAAAAAGGTGACCAGGGCTGGAATACAGTGAGCAGAGCAGGGACAGAATCCTGAGGGTCTCGTTAAACACTATGTGGACTTTTCACTCATCCTGAGTGACACAGGGATAATGGGACCACTTTACACAGGGGAGTTGTAGGTTATGGCTCATATCTAGATGTCCTCACAAGGCCTCATGTGCTCATAGGTAAGGCTGGATCACGGCTGTGTGATACTGGGTTATTCCACTGACTGGTTCAGCATAGTGCTCAGTGTGAATAACGGACTTACTAAACAGGGAAGACCCAACCTAGGTGATGTAGGTGGTTCCACCCAATAGGCTTGTAGTCTGGATGGAACAAAAACAGAAAGAAGAAAGCCTCACTGCTTCCTGCATGCAATGCCATAGACTGTCTTTCCTCTGTCATGTCCCTCTGGCAGGTCACACTGCCTGGAGCCAGCCAACTACGGACTTAAATCTCTACAAATTGTGAGGTAAAAATAAACCTTTTCTCTTCTAAATTGTAGGTGTATTTTGTCCCAGCAACAAAAAAGTTACTAAGACATCATGTAATATGACCTAGGTTTAAAAGTCTGTGAATGGTGGTGCATCCCTGAAATCTCAGCACTTAGGAGGCTGAGGCATGAGAATTGCTGTGAGTTTGAGGCAAGCCTGGATTGCAGAAAGAGATTCTGCCTCAAAAAAGGGGGAGGGGGTGTTACTCTGGCTGCTGTGTTGCAAATACATAGTAGAAAAGCCAGTGCAGAGCGTTAAGAGGCCTTAGTAATGTACATTGGAGGTGACAGAGACTGGACCAGAGTAGCATGGCAACACAAGAAACATAAGAAACAGGAGGATTCTAGGCATATTTCAAAGTTGATTAGAGTAAATACGTCAGAGTTTTGTCCCCAGTGGAATACTACTAATCTCCACTAATATACAGCTGCTATAATAAACAAAGGAATATTTGAATAACTTCCTAGTTCTATAGTAGGCAGAATTTTTCCTGCTCACAAGTCATAAGCTCAGCGGATGACTTTTATTCAAAATTAATCGATAAATATCTGCCTTTTGCTAAGAACACAAAAAGATAGGCATTATATGCTGCCAGATGGAGGTACCTAGTACCCTTGGATACTGTTCTTGTGAACTTGGAGAAAATCAAGTCATTACTTTTAACCATGAATTTACAAAAAGTACCAATCCCAGCCAAGCATGTTCAATGACACTATAGACTTGGGACCAATAAAATACGGGTGTGGAAAACTCTAAGGGACAAATAACCTCTTTCTTTAACAGATAAATTGAAAAGAAAAAAGTAGGACTCGTTTTGACTGAAAGTAACTCCACAAGTCTATCTTACAAATGTGTTGACTTCCTTTGGATGCCTTTTTGTTTTGTAGTTGTATCATTTTGGTTTGGTTTTGGTTTTGCAGTAAAGATTGAACCCAGGGGTTCACCTGTGTTAGGCAAGGGTTCAACCACTGAGCTCCGTCTGTACTTTTTATGCTATTTTGAGACAGATCTTGCCAAACTGCCCAGGCTGACACTGAACTTGAAATACTTCTGCCTTAGGCTCCTGAACAGCTAGAATTATAGACTGTACTACCATACATGCTGACTCCTGTTTTATAATAAATCCTTTTCTAAAAAAATGGGTGAGATTTGAGAAAGTGTAAACATTAGTTGGATATCTGCTATCAGTAATTACCGTTAACATTCTGAGGTGTGAAAACTGATTGTGGTTATGTTTTCAAAAGAAAGAATGAACCCCCTTATCTTTTAGAGTAAGAATTGGCAGACTGCTCCCATAAAGGGTCAGATAGTAAATATTCTCGAGTTAAACATACAGCCTTATGTGACAACTACTTAACCCCACCATTATAGCACAAAAGCAGCTATACACGGTAAGCTGAGGTCAGGCAGAAATAACTTTTCCTCTACCCTCTTAGTATATCTATTTGGGAGTCTGCAAATTAAAATGAAGAAAGATATACTTTTTTCACATAAATACAGAAGCGGTCACAGGAAAATGTTATTGGATGTGATCATTAGAATTTGGGGCTTAAATATCTTAATGAGAGAATATGACAAGGAAAAGCAGATTACTTTTAGGAAAGACAAATAGGCCCCCAAGAGGGACACAGGATGTTTTGTGATAATGTCTGCTTAGGTGTGATGCCAACTTTTCAACCTCTCTCCAAGCAAAAGAAAAAAAGTCAGTCCTTCCTGGTGACAAAACTTTTGGGGAAGGGTTTATACCAGTTGAGCTTTTCTGAGAGGCTCTGCTGTTTTGTTGTTGTTGTTGTTTGTTTGTTTTTATTTTTGTTTTTGACACAAGGCTATGTAGCCATGTAGCTCTGCATAGTTCAGGCTGGCCTTGAACTTGTTTTGTAGCCCAGGCTGGCTTCAAACTTACAATACCTCTGCCTCAGGCTCTTAAGTGTACAGAGACTATAGGTGTGCACCACCCTGTCCAGCAAGAGCCTCTGCTTTTAGAAAGGTGAACGAGCCCAGGAAAAAAACTGCCTCTTCTCAAATACTTTCAGGTCAAAGTAATTTTAATGTCTCAGCGGTATTTTGGAACCCTTCATTGTAATAAAATAAAATTTTACTTATAAAATAGATATTGGGATGTGGTGGTGCATGCCTCTAATCCCAGCACTCAGGAGGCTGAGGCAGGAAGATCGTTGTGAGGTCGAGACCAGCCTGGGCTACAAAGTGAGCTCAAGGCCAGCCTGACCTGCATAGCAAGACCCTGTCTCAAGAAGACAAAAAATAAAATAAAATAAAATATGCCTGAACTGCATAGTAACTGCATAGCAAGACCCTATCTCAAAAAGACAAAAAAATAAAATAGTACAGATATTTGTATGTTGTTACCTCTATTTCAGAGATACGTGCGGAAATATTTGTAAGTGAAATAATATGACAGGAGACCTGTTTCAAAATAATCAAGTAAAAAGAGAGGAATGGGCAAGTGTTTAAGTAAGATTGGCTATAAATGGATAATTACTAATGAACACAGGGCTTATTAAACCTCTTTTTAATGTTTATTATTTTATATAACAAAAAATAAATTAAGACAAAGTAAAAACGCAATATTACCTAATATTTTAAATCAACTGTACTACTGAATATATTATATTCTACACTATGGTAATCACTTTTTACTAACTCATTTAATCTTTACAACAACCCTAGGCCGGGGATATAGCTCAGCAGCATAAGCACTTGCCTGGCAAGCCTGAGGGCATGAGTTTGATCCTTGATACCAAAAAAAAAAGGAGAAAATCACTTCTCAGCCTTTTGGCTAAGATCAAAGATCAAGTGTACAACAACCCTAAGTTTAGGTATTATGATTATTATTTCCATTTTACAGCTAACAAATATGAGGGATAATGAGGTTACAGAACTCGCAAAGCTCACAGAACTCATAAAGGTCAGAGCTAATATCTAATATGAGGTAAGCTGGTTCTGGAGTCTATTTTCCGAAAGTAATATCCAAGTTAGTTACTGGATACAAAATGTTTACGGACCTGAATAATTCTCTGTGTCCTCTCCTGATGACAGTTCTTTTCTAGTTAACATGCTGCTCCAGTGATGTCTTGTCTGGGGATTGCCTCCTAGGTCTCTGCACTCTACATTATTCATTCATCTTTTCAAACCTCAGTATGACAACCGAGCTTATTAAAATAGTTATTAAAATAGTCTAATTCCCTCAGTATCTGAATGCAGTTTTAATCAAACTTACCCCTCTTGCTTATACCAAAACATAACTTTTAAAAAAATAACTTGAGAGAAAAAGATACTTGTTTCTAAAACAAGAGTTTTGAGTCTTGTTAATCTCATATATACAACACAAACCACGCAGGCATAATTTAGGTGATGATCTAGGGTTTCAACTATCCTTGTGAACAAAGGATTTTACGTCAACAGTATTAGCATAATCTTTAAATAGACATCAAAGAAAACACCAAAACCACAACTGAGAAGGAACCTGGAGAGGTCATCTAATCCTTCCTCACAGCTAAAAAGGGGTAAGTCTGAGCCAGCCAAGAAAGAAGAAATTTCATAAGCTTCTTTGTTGATGTTTCAATGCTCAGACTACTTATTTTAGGGGAAATTTTTTTTTTTTGAGACAGTCTCACTATGCAGTTCAGGCTGGCCTTGAGCTCACTTTGTAACCCAGGCTGGCCTTGAACTCACAGCAATCCTCCTGCCTCAGCCTCCTGAGAGCTGGGATTATAGCAACCACACCCAGCCGTTTAGGGGAAATTTTTTAAGACTAGATATGCCACTTTTATATGCCAGCTTTTCTCCTCATAATAAGTCCCAAGGACAACAGTAATACTTACTAACCTTAACTTTATAATAAACTGATAAAGATATATAAAAATAATGCAAAAACTAAAAATCAATATAATTTTCTAGATTTAAGCAGCCAAGTTGCTAAAGAATTCACTAATATGAAAAAGATCACAATCCTTTCTTAAAACAGCCATTCTGTACAGAAAACTATTCTTAGTGTATTAATCACTCTTAGAGTCTGGAAACCATTTTTGGAAAAGTAGTATTAGCAACTGAATTTCACAATTGAGAAAACCAAGGTTCAGTCACAGTAACTTAGATTTAGGCTTACTGAGTCCTAATTTCTCTTCTATCCTACCACACCACTCTAGATAGCAGATCGTATAGTAGGTTATTCAAAACCAGACCATCCATAACAAAATTAAGCAATGAAATGATAAAGGAATTCTACAGCTGTTTGCTGAATAGACCAGAACAGAAAGGTCACATATTTTAGTTCACTGTGAAGCTTTAAAATGTTACCAGCCAGTGGTAGGTTGTCTTAGTTACTTTTCTCATTATTGAGACAAAATACCCAACACTGAAAGTTAAAGGAAGAAAGGTTTATTTAGCTCACAGTTTGTGGAGGTTTCAACCCATAATCGTCTGGCTCCAAGGCAGGGCGGCACATGGCAGAGGGGAAATAGTTCATGGCAGCAGAAGACAGCAAAAGCAACAAAAGAGAATGAGACCAACTTCTTTCGGTCCCTTATATTGTATCCAGTCTACTGGTATTAGGGTGATGCCGGTCAATAGACTGATCCAGCAATCACCCACCCTTAATCCCAGCATTACACTACAAATCAATCACACATTCTGTATCTAGCCACCTCCAAAGAAACTCTGACAAGAGGCTTGCGGTGGGATGGGGGGGCACATCTAGACATAAACCATAACATAGGGGGACTGGATGAAGGGGTGACATATTTTCTGCAAAACTTAAAATTTTTTAATGAGCATATATCATATACCATCTATTTTTTGTAATTGCCATTGATGGGGCAGTGCGGGGGTTGAACCCAGGATCTCAAACATGCTAGGTAAACACTGTACCACTGAGTGATACCCCTGATACAGGGGAAAGAGATGTAACTCCCAACTTGCTACATGTCAGATACACAGAATTCATGTTCCCCAAAGTCAAATCATGCATTTTAAGGAAGAGTGGAGGTTAAGAGTAGGAAAACTTTATTAAGACAGATAGCTCCTGAGAGACAGGAGGAGACCCAAAAGGGGGTTGCCAACAAGCCCACTTCTTAAAGGAACTTTTATAGAGCAAAATCACGAGGTGGCCACAACGTGGCCAAAATTATGAACAACCAATAAAATTACCAGTATAGCCGCTTAAGTAATGTTGATCCAATGAGGAAGGAGGTCACATAGCAAGTGTACCCGGAAATAAAAAAGACTTTCTTTAGGAAGTGATGGATCCAGGGGTCCTGGTCAGCCACCGGGCTGACTGATGTTTATCTAGACTTTATTGTTTGGACCAGGTGACGTCAATTGTCTTATCTCCAGGGGTGGAATGAAGGCTGGTCATCCTGTCTTTATCTGAAGGCCTGGCCTTCAAAGATGCGCCTCCAGCCACAGTTGTAATGTGATCTCATCTTCTGCTCTGACTCCCTCGAGGGCCTAGCTCTGCCTGCCTACCTACAATGTTTCTACTTTAGCTGTCTATAATACCTCCAGTTCATCACCTATATGTTTATCTACGGCATAAATAATACATTTTATACATTTACAAATACACACATATGTACACAATCATATGTATAAAACACATATGGCATTTGGTTTGAAGCCATGCTGGCCAATTTAGTGAGACTTTGTCTCAAAATTCAAGAAAGATCTGAAGATGGAATTCGGTGGCACAGTGCTTGCTTAGCCTCAGTGAGGCCCTCAGTGCAATTCCCCAGACAGGCACAGAGACAGACATAGAGACAGACACAAGAGAGGGCAAGGCACCTGAAATAATGCAATGATGTCTAGCACATAAACACTAGCTGTTGCTTTTATTATTATTCCAGTACTGAGTTCAGCAAATTTAATCTGCAAAACTTTGGGACACTCCACAGATACAGACAAATTAGCTAGCTAAACCTGTCAGAGAATGTGCTTCTTCCTTGCAGGTAGAACCAGAGCTAGCAAACTAAAACCCGCTGGCCACATGTGGCCCTTGCCAGCCAATTCCTGCCATGCCCGTTCACTTACGTGTTTTCTATGGCTGCTTTTCCACTACAAGGGCAGGGTGAGAAGTTACAAATGAGACCATATGGCCCACCAGGCCAACTACATTTACTGTCTGACCCAGTGCAGAAAACAACTGACTAGATCTTGAGCGAGAGCCATTTTTGTTCAAGATAACATATTCATTTATGAAATGTGACTCTACACTATGGCAAATGTTTAAATAACATTAAGAAATTTATTGCAGCAAAAGACACATTGGCATTAATTCCCTCAAGAGTCCCCCTCATTTTGAAGGCGCTTATCCCACCATGCTTGCCGCTTTCTAAAGCAGCTCTAGAAGTCCTCCGTAATGAGTGAGGAGATGTGATCAAAAATACAGTGAATGCTGCTGCCGCCTCCAATAGAAAGGCAAGGCTCATAAACAATTACAGTGTGTCCTCATCCACGTTTGTTTACCTCATCTAGCACCACGCAACTTCAATATGACCATGAAAAATAAGCTTTTTAATTGATTCAGAACAGCAAGGTCATGTCATTGGACACACGAAAGAAGACGTCCAGAACTGCTTCAGAAAGAGGCAACAATGGGATAAGTGTGCTCAAAGCAAGGAGGATTATTTTGAGGGGCATTAATGGTAACGTGTCTTTTACTGCAATAAATTTTAAAAATTTAAACATTCACTGCCTTTTGATCAGGTCTTTTGATTCAAGTTAGGTTGCTTGAAACAATTCTAAAGAAATTACCATGACACCTATCACCCTTCCCCTATTGGGAAGGGTGGTACCAAAGATCAAAGCTGGCTCCAAAGATCAAAGCTGAATTCCAAGTAACTAGATCAAGAAAAAGTGCTCTGGAATGTGCTATTTGTGGCTATGTTTTAACTTCTGCACATACTCTTGACAGTAACCGTACTGTCTTAGTTTTCTAATAAAATGGATAAACCATCCTTCTTTGAGGCCCTAGAGACATTTTCAGTAATTGTTGGGAAATTTTTCTTTGCTTGTATCGGACCATGTTTGAACATGTGTAGGTATGTACATCCACGTGTGTGTGCTGCACATTCACTTTGCTCAGGAATACTGTTTTTGTTCACAGTGTCAATATGGTCTTTTCCCCCATAAAGAAAAATGTTCTTAGAAGGAAATTAAAAGCTCAAAAGATACATATAATAAGATCGTTTTTGATAGTATGAGATACAGAGAAACAAAACAGGGCTCGGAGGTCATATCTAGTGAGGGACCATGCAGGCCATGGTCGGGGGTTCAAATTTCATCCTAAGTCACATGGGAAGCCTTTAGAATGTTTTTTTCTGCAGGAAAATAACATGACCTAACTTATATCATGAACAGACCAACTTGCAGCTATGATAAGATGAAAGGTGTTTTAGGCCATGCGTGGTGGTACACAACTATAATCCCAGCACTCAGGAGGCTGAGGCAGGAGGATCCTTGCAAGTTTGAGACCAGCCTGGGCTACAAAGTGAGCTCAAGGCCAGCCTGAACTGCATAGTGGACCCTGTCTCAAAAAGACAAAAAAAGAAAGCAGTGGGTAATAGAAACAGAAAGATCAAAAAGTTGGGTGCTGCAGCCCAGAGAAGGGTGACAGTACTGGTAGAAATGTCAGTACAGGCAGCTGGAATTGCTGCAGGATTAGGAAAAGGAGAGAAGGGGAGGAATTGAACGACTCTTACCTTCCTTGTGATATGAGCTAGGTAGTAAGAACAGTAAGCCAATCAATAGGTATTTGGCAAAATAATTTATTAAAATTCACTCATTTGTCAATTTGTTCATTCAACAAACGTTTATGGAGAACAACTTTGCTCCAGACAATGTTTTGTGAAGCAGGGATAACAGAAGTGAAGGAAGCAATAAAAATCCCTATTCTGATGAAATTCGTATTTTAAGAAAGATGATAGAGAAGATTGTAAAAGAAGGGAAAATCGGGGGAGAAATACATTGTGCATTACCAAAACCTGCTGATTTTACCTTCAAAATATTTCTTGCGGGAGTTGAAGTAGAAAAATGGATGGCAGCTAAAGAGACATTTGAGCTAGATGTAGTACAGTACATCTGTAATCCCAGCATTGGGGAGGCTGAGGCAAGAGGATTACTGAGAGTTCAAGGCCAGCCTGGGATACATAGTTAGCTCAAGGCCAGCCTGAACTACACATAGCAAGAGCCTGTCGGAAGGAAGGAAGGAAGGAAGGAGGGAGGGAGGGAGGGAGGGAGGAAGGAAGGAAGGAAGGAAGGAAGGAAGGAAGGAAGGAAGGAAGGAAGGAAGGAAGGAAAAGGGAAGGGAAAGGGAAGGGAAAGGGAAGGGAAAGGGAAGGGAAGGGAAAGGGAAGGGAAAGGGAAGGGAAGGGAAAGGAGAAGAAAAGAAAAGACATTCGGGGTGGACCAGAAAGACACTGTTGAGGCAAAATATCCCCAATAGGCAGAGCTGCATTTCTGTCACTCACTCTGTACAGCAGAAGAGGTCCAAGAGGCAAAAATACATAAAAATTCCCGGGTAGTGGCCAAAGGCTGGAATTTTGGTTAGGAGTATAAAAGAACAAGGACAGGTAGAGCAGAGCAGAGGAATATTAGAGCAAGGCGAGTGACAAACAGCTTATGAAGGGTAAAGACTGCAGGGTCACACACTGGTGCCTACCAGAAAGTATCCATCACAGTAGAGGAAGTGAATAACCAGTGACTCTGCCAATTGGCACTGGCCAGGCTTTGCCATTGGTCATCTCAAAACCTGCAACAAAAGGCAGCTAATAAAGAAAAATGGCAGACATGGAAGCCCAGGAATAGACTCCCACTTACCAAGATGGATCTAGCTACGGCTGCCTCTGAATGTCCATCTAGCTTCAGTGAAAGTACCTGTGGTTCATCCTCACCTGTATTTCACATATGATTGTCCTTCCCTGCCCACAGAGCCTCTGCTACAACACTATCTGTGGGCTTACGGACTAACAGATCCACAAGCACAGAATCCTCTAAAACAGCATCAGAGAAGCAGGGTGTGGTATACAGAAAATAGCTCATGGGAGTAGGCCTAGGACCATGGGATCCATAGGTTAAATCATATATCACAGTACTAAGAAGCAACCAGCCCCCAAGAGAGTAAAACAGCCTTCTAAAGATATGCAAGAATCACCAACTCAGAGGCAGCATTCTGCATGGACATGGTGCCAATCTGCAGGATACAGCAGATGTTTAAAAACCAAAGATCTCAGTATGAGGCCATCTCCAGTTAGATCACATGAGTTCAAAAACCAAGAGGACTGGAAAATCGGAGTGGCCTCATTTACCATCACTTCTAATGATACAATCACTACAAGGAATATTGTTTCCCATCTTGCAATTCCAGCTATCTGCAGTGTCAGACATGCTGATCTTGCAAAGGGTATACACTCCAGGCTGAAAAGGATATAGGAATAAAGGTTTAGGTCACATTACCAGGGAAGCCAGCAGACCTGCCAAGATGGTAAGTGAGGGTGAGAATGGATAGCGGATTTGGAAGAGGATAAGTATTAGCTGTAGACCTTAGACTAACTGCAGCTTCATGGTTTATTATTTACCCTATCAAATTCTGTCTTCTAAAACTTGCTCCTTAGAAAGATGTCCGGCGCCGCTCCCGACCCGCAGAAGACAGCACACAGACGATCAGATTCTGTAACGTGTTTTCTTTATTGGACACAGCACAAGCCCCACAGGAGTCCACTCTACGTGGCTCCTTCCGGGCTTCTTCTTCCTCCACCTTCCCGTTACAGCAACTTATATAAGGGCGGTTAGCAAATCACACTACGCTACGTGGGCCTTCAGGATTGGTTTCAGGGCGCCGTAAGCAGGAACCTTTCTATATAAGGTATACACAGAGTCAGCAACAAGAACCAGAAAACAGGATATAGGCGCCATCTTGGTAACACGGTGGGAGGGGCTGTTTCCAAGGAGACTAACAGCAAGCCATCACACCGGCTCCCAACAGAAAGACAGGCACAAACAGGAACCACAAAGAAGCTGCCCACCACCGCAAGCCTGCTTGGATAGACTTCTCTATCCATGGGCATGAAAAATGACCGATCTCCTGGCATGCCCTGGCAGCTCCTAGCCAGTGGCCAAGCACAGTGAGGGTAGTAATACGGGTTCATTCTTGACAGATGAGAAACTCCTTTAATGAGAGATTTTCAGTGATGACCCTCCTAGACACTGATCAAAACACGTTCATGGAATGGCACTTCAGTGGGAGACCTTGCCTACTCAATTTTTTCTTTTTATTTTTTCCAATTTTCTTTTATTCTTGTGCCTCTCTTCTTCAGTTTAAGGCTTTTATCAAAGTCTCTCCTCCTTTATCCTGCAAGTGTTTTCCCAATAAAGTTCTTGCATAGGAAATTGTTTTGGTACCTGTTTCTCAGAGAATCTGAACTAATGTAAGAGCTAACAATTATTTTTATTATTTTTCTTCTTTAAATGTAGACATAGGGTATGAAATACTTGGATCTAAAATTAGCTATATACTCATGGTGCTAGGCCATAGGAAATCTTTCAAATTTCTATCATATGCTTAATAATCTCAATAACTCACATAAATGTGTGTCCTTTGTTATACTCTTTTAAATTTTCTATTTTCAGGGTAAAGATTATTTACTTTAAAGTTACCTCATTTCTACAGTTTAATTCTTAATCTTTGTTCTGTTGAAGAGGCAATATACATTGACTTAGTAAGTAATAGTGAGATAAAGTAAAAATTTTAAAAATTAGCTAAATAGTAACTACAAACAGAGTAAAAGTCAAGTGTATCTAAGTTGACTAGAGTAAAAAGAAATCATCAATATAAGGAATGAATTACTGGTAATACCATGGATAAACCTCAAAAATATGAACCTACACACAAAAAGTATGTTCTGTGTAACTCCATTTATATGAAACTTTAGAAGAAACAAATCTTAACTTAGTCTTAAAGAGCTCTTCAGTGATAGCCTAAGGCTCCAGAGGGGATTGATGGCAAAGAAGAATAGTGGAATTTTGAGGGTGATGAAATGTTCCTTACTTTGTCACAAGTGGTAGTAACACACATGTACATGTTTATCAACTCACTGAACTGCCCCAAAATGGATGCATTTATTGTATATAAATAATGCCTTCATGAAGTTGATTTTTAAAAACATACAATTTCAATTTTGAAAGAAACTTGGTCAAGATATTCTGCTTCATTCAGACTACCATATTTTTTAGCACAGATTTCACAATATACTTCTAAGTATATTTCCTTAAGAGAACCAAGCTTCCTTCCAATGTGTCTTTTACTCTGGGGCCAAAATGATATTTCTAAAAGAAAATGTGAACTATGTCACCTAACAGCTCTCATCTTTCTTAACATTTATCAGTTAGGATTCAATTAGAAAAAACAAAACCACTATGATATACTGGAAAATTCTACACAATTTTAAGAACTAGCTAAACAGCTTCTGCAACACTGTTATATTCACCTACTATCTTCTGAGGCTGGAATTTGAAGTCCACAAGGCTGGGAGTTTGCAAGACAAAAGTAAAGTTTCCTGCAAACATAAACACAAAATAACTGAAATCTGTCAAGCTGTTCCTTCCTTTGGGTGGTACAGTCCTTCATTATCATGGAGCTAAACACATGTCTGTTCAGGAATCAGGGATGCTGAAGGAGAATTCAGGGGACGCAGATGAGCAACATGTATGCACTACAAAAAACTAACAGCTGCTGCTGGGTGTGGTGGTGCACACCTGTAATCTCGGTTCTCAGGAAGCTGAGGCAGGAGCATTACTGTGAGTTTGAGGCCAGCCTGGGCCACATAGCGAGACCCTGTCTCAAAATACAAGAAAACAGCAGCTGCCTCACTTCCATCTTCCAACCTCCAACCTCCCCGGGAGATAAGAAATGTCTCATGGCCAACCCTAACCAGAAACAAAGTAACAGCCATCACCCTTATTGCTTTAACGAAACTGACTTCCACCAGACTTTCTGACATTACCTCCTACTCCTCCTCTCTAGGGTACACTGTATTTATGTTTAGCATAAATGCTCTAACTTCTAGACCTTTCACATTGAATTCCCCCTGGTTATAACATCTTTCCTTTCCTGTCTTCCCCTTTAATCTGAGAAGTATCTGCACACACACATCGGCCTTTACAAAATCTTCCTTGAAACATTGCATGTATCATTGGTGACCAGTATACAGCCAGACCAGTGGGAACACCCAGTAAGTTTCAGTTGAACCACTGCATGTTAGTGGGAATTAAAACTGATTTATATAGCTGTGTATCTTAATTACTTTCTCATCACTGAGACATAATACTCAACATCCACAAATCAGAGAAAAGATTTACAGTCTTTCAAGGTTTCAGTCCACAGTTGGCTGGCTCCAAGGCAGGGTAGCATGGCAGAGGAGGCTTGCTCATGGCATAGTAGGTAGGAATCACAGAGGGCTACCCATTTAGCTACCCCTCAGTCGTCTAATCTACATTGAAGTATCATGATCCTATGACCCAAGCACTTCCCCAAAGCCCCACCTATGAGAGTTTGAGGTTCTTGGGAGACATCTAGGTGTAAACCCTAAAACTATGTGAACACATGGCTGGAGTGTTAGGCATATAGGGGACAGTGTTATGGTCAAGGTCAGTGGGTAGGCAATGTACGTAGACTACTGAGAACCTGAACCCTCCCTGCGGGTTTTGGTAGACAGACACCATACATGTATCAGTCAGGGTTTATTAGAGAAACAGACCTGACACAAGATAAACAAATGTATAATAAATTAAAAGTTTGGCATATAATGGTCAGCCACAGATTTGGATGAGGAAACGTGCAGAGGGTGTCTGCATGCTGGAGACTAAAGAGTCCAGTCCAAGGTCTGAAGCTTATAGCAGTGTCCGTGCAAGTCTATATCAGGAGGCTGACAGGTCTGTGACAGAACACTGAAGAATCTATGACAAAGGCCAAAGAGTCTACACCAGAAACTGAAGAGTCCCAGGCTGAAGCCAAACAGTACTAAAATGGGGAAAACCCTACACATTTGTGCTGGAATACATACATCCCATTTATCCCTGTTCACTCTCTCCCGCTGATGGACTTCTATGACAACAAAAGCTTTGCCTTAGTTTGAATCACACAAAAAGCAGAGCCTGAGAAAAAGTGGTTTATTTGGAAATAACTGAAGCTCCAGCTCACTAGGATCCCTCAATGGTAGCTCTTCCTCGAAAGGGAGGCTGAGGCACTTACCAGCTGTCATGTTCGCTGGCTGCATGATGCCACTGGTGAGCCAACCCTCGTCCCAAGCACTTCCAGCCTTATGTGAATGAGTCAGATCCTTTAGCTTTTGAGAAATCCTCAAGGCATCAAAAGCAAGACCACTAGCACTTGTGGAAAGCTGTAGGAACACAGGATACTGCCAACACTGTACAGACGAAGGCTGAATGGATGTGACCTGAGTCACCAACAATCTCTATTTCAAAGATCTTTCTCTCCGCTAATAATTTGGTACCAGGATACATGCAAGAAGAGTAAGAAACACAATTCATTTTTACTTTGTATTTTCAGGAAACCAAGAGCTTACAGAGTTAGGAAAATGTGATTAACTTATTGAGTTACAATACAGGTAATACTCAGAAAACAGGGTGAAATAGGCAGGGGGCAAACAGATCATCACAGGCTGACTCGGAGAAGGTTGACTGATGATGAAAACTTGTAGTTATATATTCCTTTCCATATACTGTATGTGAATAACATACCTAGAATTGTACCATTCAGCAACCCTGCCTCACAGAGGAGCTACTCTCTAAATATCTGTGAAAGGGATAAAAGTACATGAAATGTCATAGAAGTTGTCTTATGTAGAATATTAGGAAAACAGATCAGCAGTTCTCATGGGTGGGCTATTTTGTCTTGCAGAAAACATTTGGCAATATTTAGACACTTCTGGTTGGCAAGAGGAGGGAAGGAGCTGGTACTGGACTCTAGTAGGAAAGCCCAAGATGTTAAACATGCCACAATGCACAAGACAACCCTCTTTTACACGCCAATGGATTACCCTATACCAGCACCAACATTCCCAAGGTTGAGAAACCTTAATACAGATAAAAGGTATTTCAGTATTGTTATGTGAACATATACACATATTATTTCTATATTCATTTTAAAAATCAATATTTAATAATACATATATATACTTGTCCTACATGCCAGCAATACAAAGTGTCGCATTTGTACCACCAAAGCCAAAGGAATTGGTGAGTCCAATATATCTTTTATCAGTTTTCCATTCTTGTGACTTTAATGGAACATAATTGAGATCAAATTCTGGTTCTCTACAATCCAGGTTTAAAGTAGGTGGCAGTTTTCGATAATAACAAGCTAGTGCAGTAAAAGCTGCCTCAACCACGCCTGCAGCGCCCAGCAGATGCCCTGTGGCTCCCTTTGTTGAGGAAATTGCAAGGGTATATGCATGGTCTTTGAAGAGATGTTTGATGGCTTTGTTTTCAGCAGCATCTCCCAGTGGTGTAGAAGTAGCATGTGCATTGACATAGGATATCTCTTCAGGTTGTATACCTGCATCTTTTATAGCAGCAGCCATACATCTAACAAGAAAAAAAAATTTAGTTTATCAAAACTAAGTTTAATTTTAACAGATTCTTTACCTCAATGGCTTTGCAAAAGAAACTTAGGTATCCAGGGACAATGGATGAACCCCATCTCGGATTACCATACATGTTAAATGCTGTCTACTTGGAAGTAATGAGTCACACCCTGTCCCTTAGGCCGACTGATCACCATGAACTGAATACACTGAAGACATTTTCTGCCCTTAGGGAAAAGAATCAAGTTGATGCAAGATGAGAATAATTTTCTTCTAGGAATTTTTCATGAAAAGAGGGAAGCTAGAGATTTAAAATATCTGAAACTATGTTCTAAATTTTCTCGCAAAAAAACAAGTTAAAAAAAATTTTCTCACATGTATAAAAGCAACACTGGGCATATTTCCCAATAATCTACCACTTTGGTACTTCAAATACCTTTCAAAATCCTCTTTATTTGACAGGTGTGGTGGTGCACTCCTATAATCCCAGCACTCAGGAGGCTGGGACTCAAGGAGCATCTCAAATCTGAGGCCCGCCTAAGATTACATAATGAGTTCAAAGCCAGTCTAAACTACATAGCCACACTCTGACTCAAAAAAAAAACACACACAAAGAAAAAAACCTCTTAATTTATGCTAGAAGAATTGTAAATAAACACAGAAGCCAAAGAAGATAGAAATCTAAAAATAAAAGGCCAACCTGAACTAGTGAGACCCTATCTCCTAAAAACCAAAAAAAACATAATTTGGATGGCAACACCTTTTTCATAGTTGATCTCGAGACTGCATATTTATTAATAGTTGGCTCTATGCACAAAGTACTCTTTCTTTTTCTCTTTTTTTTTTTTTGAGACAGGGTTTCACTATACAGTTCAGGCTGGCTTTCAACTCACTATGTAGTCCAGGCTGACCTCAAACTCACAGCTTCAGCCTCTGTGTTAGGATTATAGGCATGAGCCACCATACATGGAAAAGCTATTTCTGCAACTAGCTAGTCACTATGCTTGACATGTCTAGCACCAGTAAGTGCTTACTAACACTCAAAAGTATAATTTAGAGCTCAGTAAACTATAGCTCTGGACTCATCCCTGTTTTTGTAAATATTGTACTTTTACTGGAACACAGGGATACCTATTCATTTATGTACTATTGTCTATGACTGTTTTCGTAGTACAAAGGCAAAGTTGAGTAGTTTCAACTGACATCTGATGGCCTCCGAAGACAAAAATATCTACCATTTGTCCCTTTACAGAAAAGGTTTGCTAACACGCAGTTAATTTAACTGGGTAAAGCTAACCTATTAGCTAACACATTAACAAATTACCAAGGATTTTTTTAAAAATTTTAACCTCAATTCATTACTTACCTCTTCTACAAAAGTTAAGTTGCTTTTTAAAGTGTGGCCTTTAGACCAGTAGCATCACTATTACCTAAGACCTTATTAGAAACGTAGAATCTCAAGAGCTATCCCAGACACACAGTCAGAATCAGCATTTTGGTAAGATCCCTGGGTGACTAAAGTTTGTGAAGAATGACTTGAGAACAACAGAACCTTAGTGGAATGGAGCCCAGACCAGGCCCATCTAGAAGGGTTGATTTTACTCTCTAAGTCTGATGAAGGGAAGAAAGTAAAAAGGGAAGAGGCTGTACACTGATGGTTATTAGGCACAAATGGAGACCTGGAAAAGTAGCAAAGACACACAGTCTCCTTCTTAACTTTACTAGCCTTAACTGAAATCTAATTTTTGTATAGTGTTCAAATATTTCAAGCAAAAAATTAACACAATTCAATTAATCTAAAATGGAAAACCAATACTGTATACCAAGAAATGACAATTTTCTCTAATTTGAGAGTTCAATAGACTCTTATATGAAAAAATATTTTCAACAACCAGTCTTTACCTTAAGGCACCTTCTCCTTCAGAATCAGGGGCTGTTATGTGACCAGCATCACCTGAGAGTCCATAGCCCAAAACTTCTGCATAGATCCGGGCTTTTCTTTGAACAGCGTGTTCATATTCTTCCAGCACCAGCACAGCTGCACCTTCTCCCATTACAAAACCATCTCTCTTTGGATGAAATGGCCGACATGCCACCTTAGGATCTGGGTTTGTGCTTAGAGCTCGGGCTCTGCAAAACCCAGCAAGAGATAAAGGACTAATGCAAGCATCTGTACCTCCAGCCACCATCACATCAGCATCGCCACGGGCTATAAAGCTGAAAGAGTCTCCCACAGCATGAGCTCCTGTGGTACAGGCGGTAGATACTGCATGATTAGGACCCTTCAATTTGTGTCGAATACTGACCTGGCCTGCTGCCATATTAATCAGAATCTTAGGGACAAAAAATGGACTGACTTTACTGTAACCTTTTGTCTGAAACATCAAAGCAGTTTCAGAAACAATTTCAAGGGGAATCATTCCCATCCCAATTGCAACACCAGTAGTCACTTGATCAGCTTCGGATTCAGGATGCCAGCCAGAGTCTTTCAGGGCTAATTCTGCTGCCCCAATGGCCATGATGGTGGGAGAAGACATGGACTTGACATCTGACTTGGACACGAAGTTTTGTTCATTGAACTGACCTTCATCAAAACCCCTTGGCACATAAGCAGCAACACTGCAAGGGATATTTTTATACTCTTCACCAACCAGTGAAACAATTCCACTTTCTCCTTGAAGAAGACGATCCCACACCACCTGAGTTCCAACACCAAGAGGAGTCACTAAGCCAATCCCTGTAATGACAACCCGCCTATGCAACCTGGATGTTGGCACAGTGCCAAAAAACCTTTTATTTATTAACTGCTGGCACAATCTTGAATACAGAAGATGAGCACTTCCGACTTTTAGGAAATTTCCTAAGCAGTCTGACAACATGCTGAGATTTCGGATGATCAGAAACACATTCCTGCAACAAACCACAAAACAGCCAGGAAATATTCATTGTGTAAACAGCTTAAGAGCCCAACAGATGTTCTCTTAGGTGCTTGAAGTATGCTGATGAGCACAGAAAACATTTTAATTTATATTTCATCATCAAACCACCCTTCAAACTACTCTCAGATATTAGAAGATGAAGTGAACTGAGAATTCATTCAATTTACTAAAGCAATTACAAGCATCCTTTTGTAGTAGTACTTGGAATTTAAGTATTATTTCTGGTGTCCGTGACACAGAAATCACATTTCAGGGTCTATTTTCTGCAGTGGGGCAAGTGGGCTTTATTCGTCTTAATACTCAGGGATATGCAGCCTTTTCAAAAGGCTCCCAGGACGAAGAGCTCGAGATCGAGCGTCCGGAGCCCTGAGCTGAGAACTGACTCTACGCTTGTAACTGAAGGAAGACGTCTCTGCAATCCTCTCAACTTCTCCAATCGAGCCATCTGTGCAAGAAGAGGTTAGGACGAGATGATCACTCCAAGGGTACTGCAAGGCCAGCGGCAGGGAGTAAAGGGGTGTAAAGCACTCCTTGCGCGGCCTCTCAAGCACCACACGCGGGAAGGGGGCGCGCGCGTGCACGAAGCAAGGCAAGACGGAAGTCCAGCCCTGAGTCCTCCGGCTTCCTGCTCGAAACCTAACCCCTACCTAATCTGAGTGCAGGGACCGACATAAACAGAATTTGAAGCAGCTGATACCTGCAACAGGGCTGATGCCCGCCGAGCAACCAGACCTTAACGTTGAAAGCGTCGCGCGCGCACGCACGTACGTACGTACCTACGCGCTCCCACGCCGGCGTCACGTAAGAGCGCGCCTCAGCCGGTCGACCTTGTGCTGCGTCACTTTGCCTGGAGGTCTGTGATCTGAGGCTGCCGGCGACCTTTCAGGTTTCTTCGAGACACTCCTCGATACTGTACTTCAGTGACTCTCAGATAGTCAAAGACCTGCGCAAATACGTTATGATAGCATTTTCGCCCAGCACAGTGAACTTTGGTGGTGGGGGGGTTAATCCTTAACTATTCCCTTGTTGGCGGAGAGGGACGCCACCATATTCCACTGAAATCCAAGGAAAGGAAATGACTGTGATCTCACGACTGTGTTACTACTGTGCTTCCCAGTGCTATTTCTAATAGAAATGTCGAACGACATTGGCAGGACACTTGCAGTGAATTTGCAGTGAATCCAAATGCCAGGCTGCTCTTTAAAAGAATTCTACGGTGAATACCGTATTTATATGCAAAGATACAAGTCACCAAACAGTTAACAAGATCTTCATTTAAAAAAACTAAGTTTAGAGGGCTAGAAGCACGAATAGTGAGTGTAGTGTTCCCAGCATACTTTTGCTTACCCAAGTTTTCCTACCTTTTCTACAGTAATCACGTAATACTTCCGTAAAACAGCTGTTTACTCTGAAAAGTTGTCCACAATACCACATCCAGCGTCTGACAGCAGAAACAAAAAGAATGAAGACACATTTCTAAACGTCTGAATTTTTTATTTATTTGCTTCGAGCTGGCTATGCATCTTTAAAGGGAAACTAACGTGAAAAAATAAAAAGTTGGGCTGGGGATTTAGCTCAGTGGTATAAGCACCTGCCTGGCAAGCACAAGGTCCTGAGTTCAATCCCGGTACTGCAAAAAAAAAAAAAAAAAAAAAAGCAAACAAATATTTTTAAAAAGCCAGCAGGTGGTATTTAACCATCTGTTGTTCATGCACTGGTTCAGGTGGTTGACCATAAAATAGGCACCTGAATTTTCTAGTTAAATTTATGTTTCTTCCTGGGTGATAACGTTTTGAAGCCATTGCTACCCAGTAGATTACTCTTCTTTCTTTCCAACCTCTGGGAAATAAGTTGGGTCAAGTTCAGCTTTTTCCTGGGTAGTCTCTTATTTCAATGACATTGGAAACTGACTGTGTCTAAAATACTGCGGAAGTGGCGCTCCCCTGTAATATCAGCACTCTGGAAGCCGAGGAAGGAGGGTCACCAAGTGTCCGAGGCCAGCATGGGCTACATAAGCAAGTGTACTGCCAGCCCAAACTACACAGTGAGACCCTGGCCCAAAAAAACTGTGGAGAAGCCCCGTGTGATCTTCAGTCATCCTTGATCCTGGGCCTATCTAGTTACCTTTTAATACTGCATTTTTTTATTCAGTGAAAATAGAATTTTAAGAATTAGAATAAACATGTTAATAACTTGGTGTGTAGAAGCACCAATATTTGCTCTTTTTTTCATTGTTATACAGTTCGTTCAAGTATTATGGGAAGGACGTCATGGTGGCACACACCTGTCATCCCAGCACCTGGGAGGCTGAAGCAAGAGGATGACTAAGTTCAAGGGTGGCCTGGGCTACATAGTTCAAGCCCAGCCTGAACTGACCCTGTTTCTAAATAAATTAATTAATTATAATGTGAAAAGACCTCCAAAGTTTTCTTCATATAAGCTAAATTTATATGAAACATAGTTTTAATGTGCTAGGTTTTTTTTTCTTGTTTTGTAATAAAAGCATTTTGGACAAGAAACAATAAATCATTGAAAATCTTACATAAAAGTAAAAAGACCACCATCTTTATTTTTACCTCTGATCATATTTACTTCCTCTGTAAGAGATGAGAATGTTTTATAATTCTTAGAGCTCTGTATGATTTAGTACATTTCTTGCTACAATGCCATGATTTTTCTTGAATGAAAATCTTCACTTATTATAGTCTCCTGTTAAGACTTCTTAGGTTTACTTGAAATTCTTTGTAATCTTAGTCATAAATATAGCTTCTATTTTCTATTAAATAAGCTTTTTTTCTTTTTTGAGACAGGGTCTCACTATGCAGTTCAGGCTGGCCTTCAACTCATTTATGTAGTCCGGGCTGGCCTCGAGCTCACAGCAATCCTCCTGCCTCAACCTCCCAAGTGCTGGAATTACAGGGGTGAACCACCACGCCTGACTAAATAAGCTTTCTACCAGCAAATTGACACTGCTGTCCCCCTGTTGTGTGGTAAGATCAAACCCAGGGCCCCAGGTATGGTAGGAAAACATTGTATATTGAGCTATAAACACTAGCCCACTAGTGATCTCTTCATCTACCCTAGTTTTTTCCCTATTTCTAAACCTATGCTCATATTTTCAACAAATACTGATCTTTCTTCTGTCTTGTGCTGGACGATGGAACACAAAAATGAATAGGGTTTTGATTTCTGTTTTCAGTATTTTCATAGTCCAGTAGAAGACAGCTATGGAAGCAAGTATGTGCAGACTACTGAAACGTGTTGATGGAACAATATAATAGACTTACTGTATTACAATACAAAAGGTACAAGGAGGTTAATATGCCACCTCTTTGAAGTAGGGAAGGACTTCAAAGAAGTGGTCCTTGGACTTTATCTTAGAAGTGAACCTTTGTCCAGTAGTCAGGTGGAAAGGGGCCTGCTGGCAGGAGGACTAGACTGGAGACCTACAGGGCAAAGTATCAGGGCATCTTGCACAAATGACAGGGCTGTTCCATATGACGAATGTCTAAATTGAAGTGTAGGACAAAGCGACAGAATGAGGCAGGAGCCAGACAGGTCACGAAGTTCTGGGTGACCTTCTAGGCCTTTTTATTTAGTTTTCTAGGTTAAAGCTCATATGCCAGCAGCGCTGATCTAATTTAGGATGAAATTTATTTTTTCGAGTCAAGGTTTCACGATGTACCCCAGGCTGGCCCCAGTCTCATGGTGACCCTCTTGCCTCAGGCTTCCAAATGCTGGGATCATAGGTGTGTGCTACTAGGCCAGCACTGGAACATTCTTTTATTGAATCTAAATTCCACTAGGAAGATTACGGTAAACTCTTGTTTCCTTCACCAGAATCTCCCCTACTCCTGTTTTTCTTGAATGAAGCCACTTCATATATTTGTTACCTATTTGGCTCTCCAAACCACGTAACCTTAGAATGTGGGCCAGGGGCCAATCAAGGTGGTAATCCCAGCACTAAGGAGGCTGAAGCAGGAAGACTGCTGAGAATTCAAAGCCATCCTGAATTACAGAGTGAGATCCAATCTCAAAAAAAAAAAAAAAATTTAGCGGAAGAAGCTACAAAAAACTTTCTGTACAAAGAAATACTATCAGATGTAGGCATTAGGAAAATCTCGGTGAACAGGATGGACTGGAAAGAAGGGAATGGACATAGAAAAGAAAGTTAAGGCCAGATGAAAAGGGACAAGGGTCTAGACAAAAGCAAGGGAGGGAAGAGCAATACAGGAAGTGCTGATAAGGAAAGACCGCTACAACACTCCCTCAGTTACTTTCTCACAGCTGAGATACAATATCCCACAGCTACAGGTTAGTTAGTTTGGGTCACAGTTTGTGGAGGTTTCGGTCCATAGCGGGCTGGCTCAAAGGCAGGGCAGGTAGCATAAGGCACAGCAGAAGAGGCTTGCACATGGCGTAGCTGGCAGGAATCAAAGAGAAGGGTCAAGGGAGGAGGGAAGGAGAGAGATTCTCAGGCCACACCTCCAGCTGACCACTTCTTCCAGGGAGCTTCACCTCCCAAATTCAGTTTACCGACAAACTCATCAGTGGACTAATCACAGATGAAGATCATGACCCCATGGTCCAATACCCTCCCCAAAGTCCCACCTACACGTGCATGAGGCTTTAGGAGGACATCTACATATAAGCTGTAACAGATTCTATCCCTGATTAAGTGTGGAGAGTTCTCTCCCAGTTAGGAAGTCATCTTTGACTCCTTAAACCCTCAATTGAAGGATTCTATTTAAATTCCCCCACCTCCATTAAAATCCATAAAATTTCCTTTTTTAAAACTATGATTTCTCAAATATTACCATGCATCAAAATCACATGAAAGCCAAGCATGGTGGTGCATGTCTGTAATCCTAGCACTAGGGACGCTGAGGCAGGAGGATTGTTGCAAGTTCAAAATCAGCCTGGGCTACAAAGTGAGCTCAAGGCCAGCCTGAACTGCATACTGAAACCCTGTCTCAAAAAAAGGAGAAAAAAAAAATCACATGAAAGAGCTAGGCATAGTAGCACACTTATAATCCCAGCACTCAGGAGGTAGAGGCAGGAGGATCACTACAAATTAAAACCCAGCCTGAGCTACAGAAGCAAGATCAAGACCCTGTCTCAAATGAATAAATAAATAAATACATACAGAAATAAAATTAAATAAACCTTAAGTTCTTGTCACTACACAGGTCTGGGCCTGCTTTTAAAGACAGGGCTTGAGAATTTCTTTCTGACAAGTTTCCTATGAAGCTGATACCGCTGTTCTAAACTACTGACTTCCATGAAAACAAGGACCATACTTATCTCCTTCACTGGTTCACTGTGCTTGGCATTTAGTAGTCACTTCATAAAATATTTGGTGAATAGATAAATTATAGAACAAACCAACACATACCCTTACATTGGCTAGTATATATATAAATTTTTATGCATTTCTCACAAAATTGTTTTCTCTTTGTAATAACTTTAATCGCATCCACTAAATGGCCATCCATGTGTAAGTTACTATTAGTTTCATTTTTTTCCTTCTTGATTAAGAATCTCTTTGACAGCCAGGTGTGGTGATGCACACCCGTAATCTTAGCACTCAAAAGGCTGAGGCAGGAGGATCTCTGAGTTCGAAGCCAGCTTGACCTACATAATCGAGTTTAAGGCCAGCCTGCACTGCATAGCAAGACCCTGTCTGAAAAAAACAAATAACTACAAAAATAAAAATCTCTTTGACAAAAAACTGATCTCAGTGGCATACACCTGTAATCTCAGCACTTGAGAGGCTGAGGAAGGATTTGGAGTTCAAGGCCAATTTAGACTACATGCCAGCCTGGAGTGTAGAGGGGCCCTGTCTTAAAACAACAACAGCAAACACTTACATCATGTATCTCAGATTGCTTTACACAAAGCAGCCACTGCACAGTTGTTTGCTGACAACTTAATAGAATCACAACAACTCCTGAAAGGATTCAACCTCTCTTCTTACTGATAGCCTTTACTGTGAACATTTTTTTTTCTTTTTACTAACAAAACTGATTGTGGGGGAAATTTAGTGGGTTATTTATTTCGCTATTCCATTTAAGAATAGTGCCACCATGACTCAACTCTAATGAGGGTGTATTTATTTTGCTCTTGAAAGAAAAACAATGTTATATTGAAACAGAAAAAAAAGAAGCAGCTCAAAGCTGATCATACTCTAGTTGTTCGAAGCAATGAGGGGTATAAAGAAATTAAGGCACTTGACGTGGTGGTGCACGCCTGTAATCCCAGCACTCAGGAAGCTGATGCAGAAGGATCACTTTGACTTCAAAGTCATCCCAAGCTACAAAGTGAGTTCAAACCAGCCTCACTGCATAGTGCAATCCTGTCTCCAAAAAAACAGAACAAACAAAAAACCCCATACAAACAAAGAGATTAAGGAAGCTAAATACCTTCAGTTTAAATGAAAGCAGCAGACAAAAGGAGGATAAATTCCTGTACAATGAATTCCCTTAATACCTTCATAAATGATACATCCAAGGATTTTTTACTTTATTGTTCTTTCTCTCTCTGTTTTCTATTACTCAAGGGCATTAACAGAATTGTTGGTAAAGAGGGGCTGGAGATTTAGCTCAGTGGTACATTTCTTGCCTAGCATGCTAGAGACCCTCAATTCAATCCCCAGGACCACCACTAGAAAAGAAAACGTTGGTTAAGCGTTACTTGGAAGCCTTTAAATTTCAGATGATTAAAAACAATCAAATGGCAAGTTCTATGATTGAATAGATACGTGATTACAGTATTAGTGCTGTGGCATTAGGTTTTCACATTGTAGTTGCATGATGCTACACCAAAATAACCTACATCCATTATATCTGTAAAGGGGAAGGCTGGGCAGACAGCATCCTCCTCTCCCAGCCCTGCTTTAATGACAGAAAATTTTAACTTCTTTTTTTTTAGTGGTCCCAGGGACCAAACCCAGGGCCTTGTGCATGCAAGGGAAGAGCTCTACCACTGAGCCACATCCCCAGCTCAGAGAGCATTTCAACTTTGCTGTTTGGTATTTACAGATTTTTTCTAAGATTTTTGTTTCAAAAGGGGTTTAGTTGTTTTAAAGATCATAAATACTATATAATACTCTAATTATTTTAAGGATAAGTAGATATACTGATGGAAAAAGAGATCCAAATTAAGGGGAACATAGTTTGTGGCAGACACAGCTACTTACAACCTCAGTCTTGGCCGGGTGTGGTGATGCACACCTGTAATCCCAGCACTCAGGAGGCTCAGGCAGGAAGATGTTTTCGAGACCCCCTGAGCTACATAAGTGAGCTCAAGGCCAGCCTGAATTGCATAGCAAGACCCTATTTCAAAAAGACAAAAACAAACCAAAAAACCTCAGTGTTAAAAAAATAAACAAATAAACATAAAACCTCAGTCTTCCAGGCATGGTGGCCCAGGCCTGTAAGCCCAGCACTCAGGAGGCTGAGGCAGGATCTTACCCAGGGAATGCGGTCTCCAGCCTCCTCCCTTTTAGCTAGATGTGATGTCACTCTTGCCAAGGATCTAGCAGAGAATCTGCCAGATGTTAATTCTACACTCCTGGTGGTGGGGGAGTAGGTGTGCCTTCTTTTGGCTCAACCATTAGTTAGATGCCGCAGGTTCTGTAGCAGAAGGTAGCAAAAATAGCCTTCAGGCCAAATACCACAGGCTTCCGGTTTAAAAAAAACTCCATAACACAACCACCCCCACTTACTTTAAAGTGGAACTACAGTTGCAGAGGCAGAATTACTGAACACAGGCCGACCCTGTCATAAAGCGTCATATATTTACTCTCTGGTCCTTTACAGAAAACATTTGTTGACGCGTGTTCTACGGGATGCAAGGATCTTAGGCCCACTTACTACTGCCCCTACCTGATTAATCTGTCATGTGAGTTGGAAAGAAAGCACTTCATTCACTGGCATTTTTAGTTCCAGCAGCTAGCAACACACAATTCGTTGAACATACCATTTTTGAAGTTTGCCCCCAAACTAAATTATTAAAAATTTACAAATATTCAGCAGGCCAATAGTAACTGAAGTAGATGGTAAAGATCAGGGTCCTAGAGGTCATGGAAGAAAGTTTCAAACGTGAAAAGCAAACAGAAGGGCGGAGGGTACAGCTCTGCAGCACAGCACCTGACTGGCAAGCATGGGGTGTTGAGTCTCAGTACCAAACAACAAAACAAAAACTACGAAACAACAACAACAAAACAACAAACAGACAATGAAGCATCAACATTTAAACAGGTTACTTGGGGAAATAAAAGCATAAGGTCAAGAAAAAGAAAAATAATTTTTTTAAGTTTGGAAAGGAATTTCTGGGGAAAAATATCAGTAAGGTATATTTTTAAGGGCGTGATGAGGCAGGGTCTCCATTAAAGCAGTCAGGGATGCATTTTCTAGAGGAATACAAGGCATCGATCACGATATACCCGCAAAAGTCTTAAAATTAATATCCTCACTATATGGGAGGCAAATTTTTCTCTTGCTTCTCTCCCATTTATTGTGTTATTATGTTTGTGATTTACACTGGCCAACACAGGCACACCTTGTCTCACATTTTCTAAAAAATGGGTAGGGATGTAGCTCAGGGCCAAGGCCCTAGATTCAACCCCCAATAATAAATAAGAGATTTTCCTTCCTCTAATTGTGAAAAGCGTTCTTCAGAAACTCAGCAGTGTACAGCCTCGCTTTTGATTGTGGCTTGGCCCTTCTCAGGCATTTCATAGCTACGCATTTGCTGAGTGTACCTGCTGAGGGACGCCTGTCAAACTCTATTTGTGCGGCAGGGTTTCCCCAGCATGGCCGCTGGATCTTCCCGCGGGCCGCTCAGCCCCGCGGACCCGCCCCAGCTCCGGCCCCCAGCCCCGCTCCGCGGCGTGGACCACGCCGGCCGCCGTTTCCGGCGAGCGAACGCTCCACCGCCCCCCGACGGCTGCGGGCTGCGCGCCTGCTCAGTGCGGGACGCCGCGCGCGCGCGCGCGCGAGGAGCGGGGACGGCCACGAACGCTCGGGCATGGCGGCGGCGCTGGGCACCACCACCAGCGCGGCGTCCCCCGCAGTGGCCGAGCTCTGCCAGAACGCCCCCGAGACCTTTCTGGAGGCCTCCAAGCTGCTGCTCACGTACGCTGACAACATTCTCAGGTGGGGGCGCAGGCCTAGCGGGAGGCTCGGGGAGCTGCGGCCTCCCGACCCACCGGGAGGAGGAAGTCCATTTGCAGCTGTGACTCGGCACCTGAGGTCCGGGCTGGGCTGCGCGCCCTGGGCCCCGCGCCCCGGGTCGGGCGGCACAGCGCAGCACAGGGCAGGGCGGGGGGCGGCGGGCGGCGGGCGGCGGGAGGGCGCCCTGCAGCGTCTCGTTTCCACCGCGTGGATTTTGTGGAGCGCGGTGCCTTACATTTCCACAGGTTTATCAGAAGTTAGTCATTCAGCGGTTTCCCTTCCGTTTTGAGAATAAACATGCTATTCGTAATACAACACAAGGGGCAAGTTTTTTATTTTTGTGGCTTCCCGTTTTTATTGTTTAAAACATTACAATTTTAAATTACTATTTTTGTGTTAACATCTGGATTCTACTTTTCAACATAAGAATTAATGAAGTTAATCGCCTTGAACAGGAGTTGTTTCATTCTCCTGTGAGCAAAAGAACTCTTGGGGAGGCCCAAGAGACCTTACAGGTTTCAGGAATTTCGAGGCAAGTTTGATTATTCATTTTGAATCATCACCTACTTCAGCTCTTCTGATTAAATTTAAATTGTGGTGTTTTAAAGAGGAACATGGTGCTTCATGGAGACAAATGGAACAGGTTAGCATGGTTATTCCCATGCTGGCTCTAAGTGGTGAGTATATTGGCATCAAATCTAAAAGGAAATTTCTCAATTTGAAGGCTATAGATTTCATGTGACTCCAGATTTTAAAGACACTAGTGGCAAGTACAGCTTTCAAATCCATGACAATAATTTTAGATAAGCATAACGATTCTTCAAGTAAAAAGAACACTTATTAAGTGGCAAGTGCTGTGAGGGGCGCAGTTTATGGCCTGTTCACTACTACGCAGTTGTGACCTTCGTGAAGATCATCTTCCTCTATGACACCTCAGTTTACCTTGTCTGCCCAGAGAAGTCTTAACAGCTTTTTGTCAAAGTACAAAGATGCCAATGGACTGAACTTAGGAGCTGGGTTCTCCAGATCCTATCAGTTTGAACTTGGAAAGCCACCAAACTCTTTAATTCCCACTGTTTAGAAAAGGCAGGTAACCTTGTAAAGATGACCTACTTTCTGCTCTCAGTCAAGTGAGACCAAAAATTCTGAGATCAAGGTGCTTTGAGAAGGGACAGCTTTGCATGCAGATAATAGCATTTGACATCATAATCAACATTGTGAATTTTACTAAGCTCCTAAAAAAAGACTTGGCATGCTTTTGGTTCATGTTACAGTCTTTACTATGGCTTATATTTCTGATGTTAAATAATTTTATCTAAAAATAGGAATTAGGAATTTGGAACTTATGTAATTGAAGGTAGTGTGAAAAACTGCCCTTGTTTATCTTAAGTAATAGGCAGGTTAAGGCTCCACAACAAACCAGCTGAGCAAGTGAGTGAGCCAGGACATACACAAGATCCAATCAGAAAGTTCTGTGTTCAGTTCTTGTGAGAACTTAAGCAGGATTTAGGGACTGCAAACCTTTCAGCAGGAAGTAGCTATATGAAGTTGGAGACCTCCATTCCCTCAGCACCCCATAAAGAATTATGGGAATTTGTGTCTCTCTGGGAAGGGAAGCAGGAGATGGGGACATGGCAGACTGGATGAGCATGTGAGTATGCACAGAAAAATAGTTCCAATTAGAAAGTATTATCTTGAATTCTTTTCACCAGACCTCAAGTGGTATTTTGATAGGACAACCTAGACTTGACATAGGAGTCACAAGAGATGGCTGCCATTTTCTTCTAGCTGCTGCGTTCTGTCTTTCACAGTGGTCTGTTCTCACCCTGTTGAATGTATGTATTTCTTTTAATTGGCCTGCACTCCCTCTGCAGAGCATGGTTCTTTTCCTACTATTAATAAATGTAAAATCTTACAACTTTTTGTGCTTGTCCTGACCAATTCTTTGTTCAGGTTGGAAAGAACCTAGAAAACACCTCAAGAAGGAGACCACCTAACCCCAGAACTAAAATCAGTAGTGTCTTTGTCCTAATATTCTTAGCATTCAGACCCAGGCTTGAGGAGGGAGAGGGACTATGCTTGTTACATGTCTAAATCCAGTGTCTTCCTAACCTCGTCAGAAAAGCTACAGATCCCTTCTTAGGCCTTAGACACACAATATTACAGTTCTACTTGTCTAAGTTATTTTAAAGTAGAGAAAATTAAATTGTTTTGCTGTTTTGAGAAATCCACTAGCATCAGCGGTTAAGACACTATATAAGGAGGTTACCTTGCTATTTCTTGTTCTGAGCCTGACAAAGCATTTTGAAATGAGAATTTCATTAGATTTTTTTGAAAGTGATGCTTGTTGCTATATACAGTGACTCACAAGTAAAAATAATACTGTCAGTTAATTGCTATATACAGTGAATCACAAGTAAAAATAATACTGTCAGAAATTTTAAATTTCTGCTGTGGAGGATGTTTATCTTATCCCCAAACTAGAAGTCATAAATCACATTCATTTATAGAAGTAAATATGGGCTAGTTTGCATACAAAAATACCACTCCTTTTTAAATGTTTATGTTTTGAGTTGGGGTCTCACTCTATAATTCGGGCTGGCCTCAAAATCACAACAATCCTCCTGCCTCAGGCTTCCAAGTGCTGAGGTTACAGGTGTACATCACTATGCCAGCCCACTCACTTCTAAATAAAAGTGAAATGACCTCAGTAGTACCTAGTTTATCAAAAATTTGTAGTAATTTCACTGACAATTCAGAGGGTTTCTTAGCTGATTTGTTTCTACTTTTTCTTTAAAATCTTAAAATACAGAATTGATTCCATTTATTTTGCAAGTTGCAGTTATTGAGTATAAATTACACTGGGTGTGACTTAGAAGAATTAACAGAAAATAGTTTCTTTAAAGAATACAAATATATTTAGGAGAAATATACACAGAGGAACTACATTATAAAATCTGACAACAGGTCCAAGATAATATTTAAGCACTTATAGTGTAAAAAAATCGCAAGGAGAACTGACATGAAATACTGGAGGGTATAAGTTTGATCAGTTCATGGAATAGCAGAGAATGTGTATCTGACGTGATAGGCAGAAGACAGCAACTATAGTTTCTGGAGTAATAATATTGAAAGTTTCATGTGAAACAAGGTATTGATTGCAACTGTGAAACTTTTGCACAGTTGTAACTGATATGCAGATTACAGTAATCACCCTTCTGTTGCTGAGACAAAATATCTGAAAAGAAGTTCGAACAAGAAAATGTTTATTTTGGCACATTTTCAGAGGTTTCAACCCAAGACTGGGTAGCTCCAAGGCAGAAATGGAATGGTGAAGAAAAGTTGCTCATCTCATGATGACCAGGAAACAGCAGAGAGAGGCCCAAAAAGAGAGTGTGAAGATAAGAACATGCCCTTCCAGGCCAGGCATGATGGCACACACCTGAAAACCCAGCACTGGGGAAGCTGAGGCAGGAAGATCACCATGCATTTGAGGCCAGCCTGCACTACATACACAAGTTGAAGGCCAGCCTACACTACATAGAGAGCCCCTGTCTCAACCCTCCCCCACATAATATTTATAACTTTCCATCATATGTTCCCGGTGACTTGACCTGAACCAGTCTCCAACTCCTAACAGAGCGTTCAGCTGTGAACTCATCAGTGGAGTGATGCTTTGATAAAGTTAGTGCCTCCATTATCTAATCACCTTCACAAAATTCCACCTCTGAACATAGAAGCCTTTTGAGGATATTTGACCCAAACCACATCATTCTACTCTAGGCCCCCAAAGGCTCATGCCCATCTCATTATACAAAATGCATTCAGTGTATCTAAGACTTGCTAAAGTCTCAACAGTTCCAACATTTCACAAAAGTCCAAGTCAAAAGTCTGTTCTGGAACCCAAGGCAACTCTTAGCTGGAAACCCCTATAAAAATCAAAAACGAAATTATGTATGAGTAAGATACAATGGCACAGAATAAGACTTCCCATTCCAAACAGGAAGAATAGGGGAATAGGACCAAAGGAAAAATGAAACCCAGCAGGGAACACCTTAAGTGCCACAGCTCTGTGACCAGGATCTAGGACACAGTGGCACAGTGTGCTCGTCAAAGGGCGTAGGCACCCCTATGGCCTTGATAGTTACAGCCCATCTGGCCTGTCTCTCAGGGTGACTCTTGCTTGCTGCCTACAGCTTTTCTTGGGAGATGTTTCATGTGTAGGCATTTCCAACTTTGTGGGGTCTTCATTGGAGCTTCAGCTTCACTCTTGCAGCTTGTTTCACTCTCACAGCTTCTTGCATCATCCTCTCAGGGGCTTCTCATAGGGACTCTGACCTTGTTACGTATTGGCTAGCCTCCCAGCCCTTCCTCTGAAATCTATATAGAAGCCTCAGTGACCCAGTAATTCTTGGATTCTGCAGCCCTGCAAAACAGCATCACATGGATGACACGAACTTGTCATTACAATAGTCAGGCTCTTTTGGGCCATGACTGCAGCACACTTCACTCTTGCTACCAATTTTCAGTGTTAGCAAATTTTCCCTTGCTGAACACAATACCTGATCCCCACAGTTCAAGAGAGAAGTTTAACTAGTTCATGTGTTCAGGCTATAATTAGGCAGCTCCCGGGTTATTAAAAAAAAAAGTGAAGCTGCTCAGTTCATGGTGGCCAGGAAGCAGAGCAGGGGAACAGTACTAGCTTGGAAGGAATGAGTGAACAGACATAGATCACAAGGTCACATCTCCAGGCCCACATAGACACCCAGGCATGTGGTTTATTAATCTGCTAGGTGTTTCTTAATTCAGTGAATTTGACCTGCCAGGATTAATAGTTACAGTCTGCTCATTGTCAGCTTCACACCAAAACATCTCCTTAAACCATAATTATTCTCCAAATAAAGGCAGTCGCAAGTTCATGATTCCTAATAATATAACTGTCTTACATACATCAGAAATGCAGTAACCCATTCCCCAAAGTCTAAATAGTTCCACCATTTTTCAGAAATCCAATCAAAGTCTCTGAGACTTAAGGCAGACTCTGAGCTGTGAACCTTTGTAAAAGTTTAAAACAAATTACATAATCTCAGTGTACGATGGCACAGGGTAAAATTCTCATTCCAAGAAGGAAGAATAGAGGGCTAGAAAAGAATTGGACCAAAGCAAGACTAAACCCAGCAGGGCAAACATTAAGTCTTACAGCTCCATATCTGGCCTCTGCAGCATATGGAGTAAAATGTGAGTTCCAAAGAGGTCAGGCCGACCCTTTCTTAGGCTCTTGTTGGTTGTAGTCCATACAGCCTTTTTCTTGAGCTGACTCCACTCATAGGCTGCAGCTTTCTTTGGCAGGTATTTCTGGCATCTCTTGACTTTCTGGGGTCTCCACTGCACGTTTCGTTTCATTCCCACAGCTTTATGTACTGCCCTTTCATGGGCTTCTTTTTGAAATCTAGGGGAAAGCCTCGATCACCTCACAGCTCTTGCATTCTGCATGCCAGTACAACCAGCATCACATGTACAGTGGAAAGGTATGCCATCAGCAGGAGCAGTAGCAAGGCCCCCTTGGATCATAGTTGAAGCATCCCCTTGAGTAAGAGGCTAAAATGAAATGAATCCTGGAGAACCGATTCCCTAGCAGACACGTCTTGAGTAGAGGTCCCAGGGACTCTTTTCTCAAGTGAAACATTAACACTTTTGCACCCTTGAGGAAAACTGGTCACTTCCCAGCAACCAGGAAGCAGAGAGCACATTCGGGGATGAACTCCTCAATCCATTAATGGGGTTAGTCCCCCATGATCTAATCACCTCCTGAAAGCATCACCTCTAAACATGGGAGCCTGTTGGAGATGTTTTTGATCCAAACCATAACACAGAAGAAATGGAGAAAGTATTCTAAATAGCAACTGACAGTTTTTGGTGAAAATGCAAGAAGTAGAACTGAAAGAAATCAAAATTATAAATTTCTAAGCTAAATTACACTGATACCTGGAGAAACTGAAAGCAAATAGTTAATTGATGATTAGTGTGTTGGCTGCTAGTTTGGAAGAATATATATAAGCCTTATAATTAGACCAGTGTGCTAAATTTGTAGTCAGTTATTTTCTCAGCATATTTCCTCAGAAACTTACATATGGTTTTTGGGTTTTAGTTTTCTCATTTGTAACAGGAAAGAAAAACAGGATAGCTGCAAAATATAAAAGTGAAGGACCTTGCCACATGGGTAATTGCTGCAAAAGTTATATGTTGTTACAGTTTTCATGTTAAACTTACTAAATTAGGTGTAAAGTGTTGCTTGTTGTCAGAAGAGAATTACAGAATTAAAGCCAAAGATAGCTCCCACATCATTTGTTTTTTTGTTTGTTTGCTTTGTTTGTGTTTGTTTTACTTGTTGAGACAGGGTCTTGCTATGCAGTTCAGGCTGGCCTTGAATTCACTTTGTAGCCCAGGCTGGCCTCTAACTTGCAGGGATCCTCCTGCCTCAGCCTCCCAAATACTGAGATGACAGGTGTGCACTAGCACACACAGCCTCCCACGTTGTTCTTAAGGCAGATTGATTTTTTGAAAAACTTAGATATAGCCCAGAATAATAAATTACCAGAAGGAGTAGATACAGCATTTTTGTTTGTTTTGCTTGTTTGTTTTGTAGTACTAGGGATTAAACCCAGGGCCTTCTCACTGAGCTGTATCCCCGACACTTTTTATTTGTATTAATTTGACATAGGGCCTCACTTAGTTGCTAAATTACCTAGAATGGAAGAATATACATGGAATGAGTAATCAGTACATAAAAAGCTTTGATATAAGACTTTTAATAACCTTTTCATGTGCTGGTTACTCATCCCATGTATACTCTTCCAAATCTTAATTATGGTAAAGAAATTTATATTTCCCTTTTGTTAACATACTTTTGCATCAAAATATATCTTGAACTGGAGCAGAACTTATTGTGAAAACAATTACTTGTCTAGGGAAGAAAAAACTCAAGTGGCTATAAAGGTAAACCATGATTGAGCTTTGTTTGAAATAAAATCTTTAATAAATTGAGATCCATTTTTACACAACATTTTAAATTGAGTAATTGATTTCACAGGAACTTATTAACCACCATTTATGTGGTACATACTGTGCTAGGCAAATGGCATCTATCATAACAAAACAGACAAAATCTTTCCCCTTGGTCAGTAACTTATGTGAACTTTTTTTCTTGTAGAAACCTAAAAGACTGAGAAAGGTACATAGGTCATCCTAACAGCACAGAATTAAAATATCACATGAATTTTTCTTACAGTGTCATTCATAACTATGAGCTGTGAAGTTGGACAGTGAGCTTGTACTAAATTTATACAATCACAAAATTGTACTACTTTTCCTGACTGCATCCATTCATTTGGAGTCTTTAGTGCCCAAGTTGCAATGCAGTCAGTTATGAGTTGTGAAAAAATGCAAAGACAGTATGAAAATATAAATTTCTATATATAACACAACTTCGTTTTTTTTTTTTTCAGAAATCCTAATGATGAAAAATATAGATCTATTCGGATTGGAAACACAGCTTTTTCTACTAGACTCTTGCCTGTCAGAGGAGCTGTTGAATGTTTATTTGAAATGGGCTTTGAAGAGGTAAGTATGTGTTAAGGATTTTCTCTTCCCTCTTCTTAGGCAAAGCTATCATTATAGTGTTGATGAAGAAATGTTTGAGTAAGATAATGTTTTTTAATTAATGGACTATTTTGGAAATCCGTAGAATTAGTAATTTCTTCACCTAGCAGACACTTAAGTATAACAGTAAATGTATTTTAAAGTAAAAATATAACAAATAATTCCAAGTTTCACTTTAATAGCATAGGCATGGCAAGACTAGGCTAGACTAGACTAGAATGGGAAGGGTCAGATATGCAACCCAAGGACAAAATGTGGCCCTCTTCAGACTTGTAGAAAAACCGATTTGTGAGTATACATGAATATTAATAGGGCCTAATCACCCCTCTCCAGGAAGAAATGAGGAGTCTAAATTAAACACACAGAACAGTGACTTACATTGACACCCAAAAGGATTTTATTTCACTAAAAGTTTGGTCTTTCTACCTTCTGGAATCTTATGGCTTGGTTTAGTTTTATAATACAATGAAAATAATTGTCAAGATTGATTGGAGGGGCTGGGGGTATAGCTCAGTGGCATAAGCGCTTGCCTGGCAAGCACAAGGTCCTGAGTTCGATCCCTGGTACCGAAAAAAAAAAAAAAGATTGATTGGAGACTACCCATTTTTCATCGGTAGGGTCACAGATTGAATGAAATTATATTTATTTTTCTTTCCACAAATAAGATTGAGTGTCAGTTAGAATAACCAGTCCCCCCTACTTTGCCCATTGCTACCTCTTGTTACCACTAAGAGTCTCACATCCCAGAAAACCCTCTGTCTCAGGCAACCTGAAAAGTTACTCACTGTGGTGCCAGATTAACAAGACACTGAGACTTGGATGCAAGTGGAGTCATAATTTCAGAAAAGATTAATATATTAACTTGTCTCTGAAGCTGTATTCTTTTTTTGTGATAATCATGAGAGCAAGAAAGACTGGGATCCAAATGGATTTGTGACATTATTGTGTAAATTAGCAGAATAGTTCTTACCTGGCAGCCATACATGTCCTTCACCTGCATTCTATTCCTCTGGTGAGGATAGTGAGAGCAGTGCGGCTTGCTTTGGTGTTTGAAAAATACTACCAGCATTTAGGGACCAAGTTTGCTAAACATCCTGCAGTGAGAATTATCTCCGCAAACATTCTTTGAGAAGCAGGAATTCTTAGCCAGGTGTGGTAGTGCATGCCTGTAATCCCAGCACTTGGTAGGCTAAGGCAGGAGGATCACCAGGAGTTTGAGGCCAGCCTGGAGTACATGGCAAACCCTACCTCAAAAAAAAAAAAAACCTAGAATTCTTGTTGCCTTAATACAATCTTGTATCTAAGGCTATAATTTTATCTTTTTATGAAAATACCAGACTACTGATTAAGCTTTTTTGGTGCGTGTTAAACACTTTGGCCATAACTGTATCTGGTAGCACCAGTTAGAAAAAGATGGGAAGGAAAGAAGGCACAAGTGTACCTGTGTCTTGTTGGGGCCCTCTCTGAAGTTTGCACTGAGATCTAGCTCCGGACACCTGTCATGTTTTTTAATACTAGACTCTGAAGCCCACCAAATTTCTTTTTGGTAGTAGGTTCCGTTTTCCCTCTCTTAGTTCCTTCTGTAGCCTGCCTGCCTCGGTACAGCTTCTCTCACAGTGTGCAGTCAGAACCTCTGTATTTGGAAACCAGATTCCTGGTTTCTTTTCACCAGCCTTGTTGGATATGTGAAGTGGTTCTTTTCTCAGTCTTCCTTTTATTAAATTTAAGTTTTTGGTTGACACATATTTGTATATTTTCAGGAGATACCATGTGATACCTTTTGTTGTATCGTATGAGACAGCGTCTTGCTGTATATTCCAGGCTGGCTTTGAACTCACTGTGTATCCCAGGCTGTCCTAAAACTCCTAGCAGTCTTTCTGCCTCAGCCTCCCTAGTTCTGGGATTGCAGGCATATATGACCATACCAGATGCCATGTGATACTTTGATATAAATGATCAAATCAAGATAATTAAGCCTACCTATCACCTTAAACTTTCATCATTTCTTTAGAGTGGGAACATTCAAAACTTTCTCCTTTCTTTTGCAATATTATAATGCATTATTATAAATAGTGTTCACTCTACTTTGTCCTTGATTGGTTGCATTTGCCTCAGAGTTTCTGGGTCTTGAAACATCTTCATAATTGGTTAAAAAAACAGAATCTATTCCTCCTAATAGTAGCGTTTACCCATTTTTTCATACTTATTGTATTCTACTCTCATAGTCTATGGTAGCCACTTTTATATGCTTGCTTCCTAATATTGGAATCATTGTGTTCCAGTTTGTGCCCACCTCAGTCATCACATCTGTAGAAGTGTTCTGTTTGATCATCCCCTCCGACTGCTTTTGGTTTTCTATCTTGGTTCATTCTAAGATGGGGGTTATTTATAGCAGAACAAAATTGTGTAGTTTGAGTTCTTGCTCAGCCAGTTATTCTGTATTATCATATAGATTATTTAGCTTTTCTGAGTCTTCATATTTTCCTACAGAATGTAAATATAAGCCTTATGCCTACATTCAGGGTGGTTGTGAGAATGAGTTGAGATGATGTATATAAAACACTTAGCACAGTACCTGGGATATATTAACACAGTAAACAATAGTAGTCTTTTACAGCTATTATGGATAATGTAGGGCTCTTGTTAGCCTCTTCTAGCTTTAAAAAAAAATTCACATGAAATTGATTTTCATGTTTGGACACAAAAGAAACAACTCATTTTTTGTCTCCTTGTTAGCTTATAAGTCTAGTTTGTTTACTCTGATCCAAAGGACCTTTAGAAATACATTCTGTCTCCCTTTGAGGTGGCGGAATTACTCCTCTATCACTTTTGCATCTCAATACCTGGAGTATATTTTGTTCTGTAATTTGCTATTTTACATTTTTGTTGCAGTGCTTCATTTTAAAGCTTTCTGACTTTATATGGATATTAATTAAATGAATGTAAAAGGGTTTTTGTTACTGTTAATGAGTCATACTTTGGGGACAAAGATGTTAGTAAGCAGTTGCTTCCATGTACAAAACTCTAGGTTCTATCAGCAGAACTGCAAAAAAACAAACAAAAAAGAACCCATAATTTTGACTTGACATTGTATGTTTTGCTGTCTTAGTGTAATTAGTTGGACCACATACACAGACTTCTAGACATATAGCTGTAGCTTTTATAGAGCTTCATTTTTAACAATACATTTTTATTTCTGGTGTGCTCTGGCCAGAAAGCATCTATCTGGCCTGGTCTATATGACCTGTCCACTTGTGCAGTAGATCTGTTGTCCATCTGTCATGCTACCCATAAAGCTTTAGTGAACATAGATTCTCCTCTAGAAAGATGGCAGGATACAACCTGAACACATGCATCACACACTGTGTGGATGGGCACCTGGTCTTCCCATCCCTGGAGTTTCTCTCTGTGAAGAGATACATAATAAGAAAGAAAATATTACAAGGGAAGTTTGACCTTTTTACTGATACCAACTGTCTTGGTTACTTTTTTCTTGTTGCTAAGACAAAATACCCGATGCCCAAAATGAAGGAAGGAAAGGCTTATTTAGCTTACAGTTTTTGAAGGCTTCAGTTCATACTTGGCTGGTTCTGAGGCACAGTGGCACATGGCAGGGGGCAACAGTTCATGGCGGTGGTACACAGCAAAAACAGCAAGAGCAAAAAGGGAGGAATGGCAGCCAGCAGCCTCTTTCTCTCCCTTACATACACAAACTATCTGCCCTAGGGTAGGTATAGCTCTCATACCCATAATCCCAGCATTGGATCATGGATCATCATAAACTCCAAAGACCACCCCATAACTGCATGAGCATTTGGGGGGGTATGCAGACACAAACCATAACACCAACATTGTTGAGTTTGCTATTATTCTGATGACATTTTTACCCTAAGAGAAAAAGAACCAGAGTTGTTTCACAGATGAAACAACTTCAGGCACAAACAGAACCAATTGTGAAGATGTTTGAAGATCCATAAACTGTGAGGCAAATGCAACCAATCAGGAATAGGCGAATGGTATTTGTCTACCTGGCAAATAAGGGATTAAGAAGAAATATTTAGTTACACTCTACAGGCATGCATCATTCCAGTATGAACAAAGAAATTACTCAGCAGCAGCAGAAGATCTTTAATTTTTTAGAATGTTGCTTTCAGTGATTGACAGAAATGCTTTAAATTCCCTCTGGGAAAAACTGGCCTCGGAAATGTTAATGCAGAATTGGGATGCAGCCATAGAAAACCTTACCTGCTTAAAAGCAGCCATCAGTAACAGTTCTTTGAAGTCTCCACTCCAGTCTCTTCAGCAGCAAACATGGCTCATTCACTTCAAAGATTGACATATTGCTGAGCTCTTCATTTACCAGACGCTGTACCTTAATGCAATTCAAATGGCATGTCCACATACTCTCTGCTATCTTGATTACTGCAGTCTTAAAGATTTTTGAAAACGCTGGTAGGTGCTGAAAGGTGTAGTAAAAGTTATTCACAAATCTTACATGTATAAGTATCCAATCACAGAATTTGTTGAATGCTTATGTGTTGACTTGGGGGACTCAGAAGAGGCAGAGGGAATGTGAATCATTGCTTGGGAATGACTTCTTGGTGGACTGCTTTGAGGATTTCATTGAAAACGCCCCTGTCTTTGTATTTGAGACTTTCTGTTGTGTCTGCCAGTTTATCAGCATTAATAGGCCAGTAAATAAACTGATCATGACTCTAGAACAAGCTGAAAGGTGGATTGTGAATTTTATTAGAAATATGAGACTGGATGCCAAGATTGATTCTAAATTACTTCATGTGGTTATAATTAACAATGCAGTCTCATCCTATCAGCAAGTGATTGAAAAGACCAAGAAAGCCTTTCTTTCAGAAGCCAGATGTTGGCCAAGAATATTGAAAAGAGGCTCAATCATAGGCTCTTAACTGGGTAATCTGAGCTTCTGACTTCTGTAAGGAACTGTAAAGAAAAAATGGAAAAAGCATGAAATAATAAAACCATTATATAAAGGACAGTATACATTTTAGAAACATTCAATGGAAATTTTGGAGAATGTGAGTAAAATTGGCTGTGGCTCATTTTTTAAAAATAAAAAATACTATATATGTTTATTTTCAATTGACATTTGGCAATTGTACATATTTGGTATAGTGTGACATTTTAATACATGTATACAGTGTATAATGACCAGATTAGTTAATATATCTATTACCTTAAACATAAAGAAATTATGTTGGGGACATTTGAAATCCTCTCTACTGGCATTTTGAAACATTCAGTTGTTGTCAGCCATAGTTATACTACTGTGGATTATTGTTGGGAACTGCTGAAATTGGATATTGGTCATATGTGTGAGGGCAGGACAGAGCCAGAGTGCCTCAAGCAGTCAAGCTATCTCAATATTGAAAAAGCATCCTGCCTGGACAATTCCAGTCTTCAGTCACTAGGCAGTATTACGTCTCCTGATACTAACTTTGCAAAAGTATAAAATAAATACCCCTACTGTTGAAGTCAGTTCTCTTGCTCGTCATGTAAGAGGCAACTCAAGCTGACCTGGCTATTGTCCTGTCTTTATTTTCTAAATCATCATGCTGTTTTCTCTTAGGGACCACCAATAGACCACCGATCCTACACATTGTATAACTTCATAATGGTTTTATATGCCCCCTCCAATTGTTTTGTATGCTTTCCACCTATTACCATTATTACCCCATAAGGAATTCCATAGATAATAGTAGTTTTATAACTGTTAGAGAGGTGTGTGCATTTGCAACTCTTATGATCTGTTCCTCCTAAATCAAATTTTTCTAATAGTCCTTTGAATCACATTAAATAAACAATATATGCTAATGAAGAAAAATTTTTTCTTAATTTTTTGGTTTATATTTAAGCATTATCTTCCTTTGTATTTTAAAAGGGCCATAATGATACAAAAAAAGTATTGTTATAGTTTATGTCTGATGTCCTCCCAAAGTCTCATGTGATCTAGGGGGTGGGCTTTTTGGAGGCAGGTGAATCTAGAGTTTGTGATTGGTTCATTGTGTCATGCTGGGATTGAGTGTATGAGTGGACACCCACCCTAGGGTGGTTAGTCTGCATATAATATAAAGAAGGAAAAGAGGCTCGCTTCTCCCCTTACCTATTAGTGCTCTTGCTGTCTTCTGCCATGATCGATTGCCCCTGTGCCATGCTGCCCTACCTTGGAGCCAGCAGACTATGGACTGAAACCTCGACAAACCTCCATAAACTTTTCCCTTCTTGAGTTTGGGCCTCAGGTATTTTGTCTCAAAAATGAGAGAAAAGTAAAACAAGTACAGTTGTTAAAATATGATGCATTGTACAGTATTGACTTATATATGTAAGAATGACTGTCAGTATAAAGCAAAGATTAAAATTTTCCCAATTTTATAATTCCAGGGAGAAACACATCTTATCTTCCCTAAAAAAGCTTCAGTGGAGCAGTTGCAAAAAATTCGTGACCTGATTGCCATAGAGAGAAGTAGTAGGTTGGATGGATCAAATAAGAGCCACAAAGTAGAATCATCTCAGCAACCTGTATCCAGTCCCCAACTTGCTACAGCACAGTCTTCAAATTCCAGTGGCTTAACCCAACATACAGAGAACCACCAAGAGCAGTTAAATCCACCTACTGCTCCAAAGGTAATGTTAGAATTAAACATTTTTTTAACCATTATGTTAAAAATATTGAAATATCAAAAGCTATATTTGCTGTGATTTATTTCTGAATTTATATCTCAATATTCTTGGTTCTTACAGTTTCATTATATCTGTAAAACATTATGAGATTTATAGAAAATTGCTTTTATTTATATTTAAAAACTTACAGGTTATTGCTTCTCTTTTGTTTAAATTGATCATTTATAAATGTACCTGTTTCCTTTGTACTTAAATAAGCTACACAAAGTAGCATATATAGTTAAAGTAGATGAAATTGCTGAACAGGGGTATGGTCATGAAATTAGCAGATTTTCTCTATTGCATTGACATTTTTAATCTAAGTTTTATCTATTGCCATTCACCATGGGATTATTAATTCCAGCATCCCAACTATTAGCATCTTAATTCAATGAAAAATTGGCCTCTTTAATTATAAGAGAAATAAGAATGTGTTAATGTGCTAATCATGGATGGTAGGCAATTGGTGAAGTTTAGTTATTACAGTATATAGATTTATACTTCTGAAGAACTGAAACTAGATTTCTGTTGTCTTGCAGGCATTCTTCATAAAGCTAAATGATCCTCCTTAATGTAAAACACCCTGGTTATAGAAACTACTTTTGATAGAGGTTATTTTTCTTCTAAATTTTTACCATCATAATATAACTTCAAGTCCAGGATTTTAATGCCTTCAGGTTTGCTCTTTTTATGCAAAATTGCTTTTGCTATTCTGGGTCTCTTCTGAATCCATGTGAACTTTAGGATTTTTTTTTTCCCAATTCTGTGAAGAACGCTGTTGGTGTTTTAATTGGAATTGCATTAAATCTATATATCAGTTTTGGAAATATGGCCATTTTGACTATGTTGGTTCTGCCTATTCAGGAACAGGGAATATCTTTCCATTTTCTGATGTCATCTTCAATTTCGCTTTTCAGAGTGCTGTAATTTTTATTGTAGAGGTCTTTTGTTTTCTTAGTCACATTAACTGGTAAATAATTTCCTTGGTGCTATTGAAAATGGTATTTTTTGGGGCTGGGGATATAGCTCAGTGGAATAAGCACTTGCCTAGCAAGCGTAGGGTCCTGAGTTCGATCCCTAGTACCGCAAAAAAAAAAAAAAAAAAAAGTATTTTTTCCTAGTTTCTTTCTCTATGGGTTCATTATTGGTGTGCAGGAATGCAATTCGTTTTTGCATGTTGATTTTATATCCTGCTACTTTACTGAATTTAGTTATTCTAAATGTTTTTGGTAGATTTTTGAGGGGTCTTCCATGTACAAGATCATGTCATCTGCAAATATTGACAACTTGGTTTATGCTTTTCCTATATCTTTTATTTCTTTTTCTTGTATAATTTTTCTTGTTAATGCCTGAAAACTGTGTTGAACAAGAGTGGTGATAGTTGACATCCTTGTTTTGTTCCTGATTTTAGAGGGAACGCTTTTTCCCCATTTAATACGATGTTGACAGTAGGTTTGTCATAAACAGACCTGGAAATTTAGTTACTTAGACTCTGTTTCAAAGTAAAAAATTTAAATAGGGATGGGAATAATGCTGAGTGAAGTGTTTGGGTTCAAACTCTACTACATATTGCCAAAGGAAAAAAATGGTATACTGCTATAGCTCAATGCGAAGGCTTTGGGTTCAGTTTCTAGTACGTATTGCCAAAAAAAGTGTATATGAAAAAAGTGTATGTTGCTAATGAGTTACAAAAAAGCTTGAAAATATTTTGTCTTACAAGTGTCTCTTTAATGGACTAAGTAGTATTTTGTTAGTGTTCCAGATTCAGCATAGCAATAGACATTTCCTGAATTTTTTTTAGTGGGGGTTCTTAATCTTGCAATTCAGGTAGAATTTGAAGTTTGAACCCTGCCTTTTTTTGAGATAGGCTCATATTATATAGTTCAGGCTGGCCTTGAACTCACAGCATTCTTCCTACCTTAGTCTCCTACTGCTGGCATTGCAGGCATGCACCACCACACCTGACTCAGAAACCCTGTCAGTTACTGCAGAGCCTCTAGACATTGCAGAAAATACCAATTGGACAAGGGTGTACCTGTCTGTAAGTCCATCTACTCAGTGGGTGAATGAGATCATGAATTCAAGACCAGCCTGGGCAATTTACACAGACCCTGTCTCTAAGTAAAATATTCAAAGGTCTGGGGATCAACTCAATAGTAGACTGCCTAGCACACAAAGGTCTGGGCTCAATCTCCATTACCGCACATACACGTAAAAATCGTCATTCTATGCCAAAACATTCTAGAATTTAAAAGAAAATAAACTTTTTCAGAGATGTATGCCATTAGTAGGCTAGTACTTACCAATTCTTCTCTAGTCCTTGAGATAAAATAATACTTTTCTGTGTTCCTTAAAAGATTTAGGGAAAAATGAATCATGGTGTTTTCGTTTGTTTGGTTTTGTTTTGTTTCTTTGTTTTTAGCTGTAGCAAAGTTTTATTAAAGGTAGGAAAAGAAACAGGCTCTTCAGAGCCAGTTTGGGCCAAATAAAAGTAGAGTGGGGAATCATGAGGGTGGACCACCCATGGAGAGAGAACACAGTGGCCAAAACTCATTGTGGTCTTTTGTTAGGTCAGGTCTAGGCCATCCCATCAAAACCTGCTCCAGGCTGGGATATAGCTCAGCAGCACAAGTACCTGCCTGGGAAGTGCAAGGTCCTGAGTTTGATTCCTGGTACAAAAAAAACACCTGCTCCAGTTCTCATGAGATGTCCATAGGCAGGGCTTTGGAAACTGTTCTGTGTATATGTCCTGGGATTTTGTAATTAACAGTCACACCAACTTCCCTAGCCAGCTTTGTCATGCCATAATCTGTCTCATTTCCCCCGAAAAACATGTCCCCATAATTCTTTCTGGGGTGCTGAGGGAATGGAGGTCTCCTGTTTTCTATAGCTTCTTCGAGCTGTAAGGGGCTGTGGACACTATCTGCTGGGGAGTATGTGCTCTCCCGACTACTTTAGGTGTTGTGGCAAAGGCGCTTATTTAATTGAGTCACCCGCAGAGGCCAGATGCAGAGACAAGCAAGTTTATTGGGGGCTGGCTGTGGTGGCTGGCTGTGGTACTGGCTTCCAGTACATGACCGAGCACTGACCCCAAAGGGAGGGGAAAATAGTTATGCAGTTCTAGTTGGGTCTTTGGGGGTTGGTGGTGCTCATATGATTTAGTACAGCTATAGAAAGACTACAAAGCGTGGGCTGAGCTTGTGACTAAGGAACAAAGGTGTTTGACGTTTTACACAGGGGACAAGCAATCATATGACAGAACATGGGGTGGTGTTGGGTTAGGTAACTGGGACAACATTTGCAAGAAACAAACTTAAGGAAACAGAAACTTAAGCTTTAAAAAGACACTAGAAGGCAAAATGGCTTTGGTTTGGTTTTCTTTCCCATATCTTAGGGTGTTTTGGTTCACTGGCTTGGGTTGAAGGGGAAAAACTCCTGTCAGAAGGCGCTGAGTGACTAGTGAGCTGTCTGTTCAACAGGAGAAAGAAAGTAGCTTTATATTGTGTTGAGGATGGAGAACCCAAATATGAGGAGCAGGTCAGATTTCCCCACTTCTTGCAGAAGACAGAGTAGGGCAAAGAGGGAGGTAAATTATCCAAGAGCCTAAGTGCCGTAGCTTTAGCAAGACTAACCACCTACTGGATCTAATCAGAAGTGAGAGCTGTGATATAGGTGCCCATTTAAGCTGTGGTGAATAAGGGTCATTAGTGACTGTGTATCTGCCCCTGGAACAATACTGGAGTTTTGCTTTCTGGAGAGAAGCCTCCATTCTTCTGGAGGTTCTCAGGAATAGCTTTCTTTTTAGTCCTGTAAAAATTCTAGTGGCCATTTTCCATGTAGGATTTTTACAGTTTGTCTCTGTGTCTCTGTTTTCTTTTTGTACTAGGAATCGAACTCAGGACCTTGTGCTTGTAAGGCAGGCACTGTACCACCAAGCTATATCCCAGGCCCGTCACTGTGTCCCTTGAGGAAGGACCAGAATGGTTCCTTAGGAACTGAGAGTAAGGCTAAGTTCTTGAGGGGCCATAGGGCTACTCTTTTTGCCTATAAGGCTTTTGATTTACCAAAGAAACTCGAAATGTGTCCTTGGTGTCCCTTACAATGTATGACTGCAACAGTTATTTTTTCTGTCTTGCCAATTTTGAGGAGGGATACTAAAGTTATGGTATACTAAAGTCAGGGTTCAGGACAGAGTTTTAAAAACCATTCATTATAAGCTAGAAGAATCCTGACCTTTGTAACTTTATTTCTTTGGTTACAGCCGTATCAGATAATACTTTAAAATATAAGTCAAAGTATTAAAGTGTACCAGTAAGCTTTTCTTTTAAAATACAAAGTACTTGAATATATTGGTTCTCAGTAAATGGTGGTGGTGGATGTTGGAAAGTTACTTTGCTGCCTTTCCTGGGCATTTCATATAAATGGAACTATACATTATGCTATCTTGCTTCTAGCTCCTTTCTAGTTTGTGTAATGTATTTGAAATTCCTTCATATTATACAATGTGTCGGTCTTTTGTTCCATTTCACTGCTTAGTAGTGTTCCATTGAGAGGACATGCCATAGCTTTATCCATTTATCAAGTAAGAAACATCGGATTGTTTCCAGTGCTATCATGAATAATGCGTCTGCGAACATTCACATGCAAGTCTTTGGCTAAACATGTTTTTATTTGTCTTAGGCAATTATGTTTAATGTCTTAACAAATCGTCAATCTCTTTTCCATAGTTGCTGTACTTTTACTTTCTCAGCAACATGTAGAGGTTCCAGTTATTCAACATCCTCACCAATAGTTACTATCTTTTTTTTTTTATCATATCCATCCTAGTGACTAAATAGTATCTCATTTTGGTTTTAATTTACTTTTTCCTAATGACCAAAGTGATGTTTAAATTTGCTAGTTATACATGCTAAGTATTTGGTGGTTCTTGGTGGAAATAATTCCCTGTTAACCTTTTATATGTGCTTACCTTTTGCCTTCCATAAGCAGATTTGAAGTAGTGACAATTGGTCAATGATATAGAAATCCAGTTTTTTTTGGTTTTTGTGGGGTTTTTTGGTACCAGGAATTGACTCAGGACCTTGAGCTTGCCAGACAGGCCTCTACAGAACCTCAGTTTTGTAGATGCATTATGCTTTGAGTTTTTGTGACTTTATCTAGGTTGAAAATGTGATTCTGAAGTACAATTTGCTAATGAATTTAGCAGTTTTTACACAACTAACCTAAATGTATGCTTTTATTTAGCATATAACAACTTTTAGAGTATATATGAAATTGTATAAAACCCTTCATGAACTCTCATCACTCCTATAATTATTGCCTCTTGTATATATGAGTATGTGTTTACTTGAAACAATTATAATTTATAATTATTTCATTGAAAGTATAAAAACAATAGTGTATTATAAAATAATAATTATAAAAAAGTAAAATGAGCTAGTTTTCTTTTTTTTGTTTTTGGAGTTTGAGGGATTGAACCTAGGGCTTCACACTCATTGGGCTACTAGTGCACCACTGAGCTGTACCCACAACAAACTAGTCAGTTTGGAAACTAATTTTATCTCATAAACCAACAATAATTCAGCCTTTTATCTGTATCTGTGTGTAAACTTTAGAAGAGAAGAAATTTGCTCTTTGGTCATAAGATTTAAATACTCAATTTCTTGTTTGCAAATCTAGCACTCTTACTAATAAAAGAATTTTTTCATGCCCTTCAGTAGATTTCCTAATTATATTGTATCTTAATTTTGGTATACTTATCATCTGTTAAAAATGATGATATTGTCTGTTTTGACATGAAAAGTACTTTTTATGCTCACAAATGCATGTACTTATTCTTTGTTTTATTTTTTGTTGTGAAAAATCTTGGAATGTAGATTTAAATAGATAGATCCAAATGATATTTTGACATATAACATCAGGGCTACTTCAGCTCCTGCTGCATTTATATAAAAAGTATAATTATATGGAAAAAAGCAAACAATTCCAGCATTAAACACCAAGTTTTGTACATATGTAACATTTCAGTTTTTCACATCAAAAACCCATACACTGACATCATAAAGATAATTTCCTCTGGGTGGTGAAATTATTGGATACTTTGATATTGTTTACAAATCAGCATTTCCTGACACTTTGCAATAATATTATTTTCATACATTTAATAAATGGTTTTTTTGGTAAGAAATTTTATTGAATTCCAACTTGATTAAAACTGTCATTTAAAAATTAATTACTGAACAGAACCTTCAGCTTTAAAAACAGTCTCTAAATCTGAAATTCACAGAGTAAAGGACTGCATCAAGGTGGAAAGATAGCTAGTGGGCTTGAGGAACCTTGATGGTTCACCACAGAAGAGAATTTGCTCATCCAGCTTCCCCTGATAGATATGATACTTTCTTTCTTACAAAGTCTTAAATGTATCTCACATCAGAAACTAAAATAATTGAAAGTATGATTGGTGAAGAAAAAATTTCTGTCTAAAACATTTCACATTTTAAACTTCCACTTGTGCTCTAAATAACTTTTATTCTGTCAGGCAATTAACTGCTGCCTTACGCAGCATTAGTACATGCTTACTCAGCTGCTGTAATCACCATGCAATCAGCAACCTGCTATTTTTATGGCTTGGTTTTTTCAGAGTGTGCCAATGAGTATGTGAAGAAATAAGTCAGGAAAATAAACTTTATTGTTCAAGATCATTCAAATGCCATTAAAACCACAATGAATAAGGAGTGTCCATACTACAAGGATTAAATTAAATACATAAATACTCCGAATGAGTTCTTACCCTCTCAGTAAATGAAAATCTTCCTTAAAAAACAAAAAGAAAGGGCTGGGAATATAGCTCAGTGGCACAGCTGTCTGGCAAGTACAAGGTAGTGAGTTCGATTCTCAATACTTGCTCCCCTCCCCCGGAAAAAATGTACTTTAAATTAAAAAAAGATACTACTTTAAGTACCTCATTTTCATAAGAATTCTTTCAAACAAAATGGAGACTTTTTATTATGTTTACATCAATTCTGCTAAAGGAGCATATTCTCCTTCCTTATAAAGTCCCTACACTTTTTTATCATTGAATCTGTATCAAAACATTTGTCGCACTCATCGTTTGTGTTAAACTGAGAAAATAGGTTGTTTTAATGAAGGCAGTCCTTCTTTTGTTCCAGTCGCCTTCTGTTTTCCCATTTACTATGGAATCTCACATGGACTATGTCCAGTCTTCCACCTCCTTCTGTCTGGCAAGTTGTCTCCATGTCCCTAATTCCTGCGGGCCTGTTCTCATGTGTTCTCCTGGTTTCAGGTGTAAATTTCTGAATATAATCTCAAACTGAATCAATGAAGAGGGGTGAACTTGAGAGTCCACATGTTTTTAATTTTAAAAAATAGAAGAATGAAAACATACTAACAAACACAGATTTATAAAATTACAGAAGAATACAAGCAATACTGAAATTCAGACAAGGTGATAGGAAATTAACAATGGTTGTTGTATTACATATTGATTTCTTCAAAGTGGTTACTCAGGGAAACAAATATAGACATGTAAGATTGGTCAAACAGTTAATCATTAACTGTTCCTTTCAATAAAGCAATAGAAATCAGTAGTACAACTATGTTAGCTACCCTGCATACATATATATATACATAATTTTCCTCTTTCATTTCACAATGTCTATCATGTGTCCTATTTTTATTCACTCTTTCAGGTTCTTATACTAGTGAGACAATATGGTGTTTACACATGCAGGTCTGATTTGTTTCACTTATGAGTATGGTCTCTAATTGTGACCATTTACCTATAAAAGCCTTGAGTTTATCTTTCTATATAGCTGAGTAGTACTCCATTATCTAAAAATATCACAGCTTTTTATCCATTCCTCAGTGGATGGGCATTTGGGTTGCTTCCATGATTTAGCTATTACAAATTGCACTGCTGTAAACATGGGTGCACATATATCGCTGTAATATGATGTTTTCAGATCTGGGAAAATAGCCAGAAGGGGAATAGCTGGGTTGAATGGGACCTCTAGACCTAGTTTTGCAGAGGAGTCTCCAAACTGATTTCCACAGTGGTTTCACCAGTCTGCATTCCCACCAGCAGTGGAGAAGAGTTCCTATTTCTCCACAGCCTCGCCAGCATTGTTATTGGTTGATTTCTTAATGCTAGCCATCCTTACTGGGGTGAGATGAAATCTCAGTATTGTTCTAATTTGGGTGTCTCAAATGATTAATGACGTTGAACATTTTCTCATGTATTTATTTACCATTTGTATTTCTTTGTCTGAGAATTGTGCATTCATCTCAGCTGCCCATTTCTGGATTGGGTCTTGAATTTGGGAAGGCTGGTGTTTTTTAATTCTTTATTATGTTCTAGATAGAAGTCCTTTGTCGGAGGGATAGTCAGCTAAAATTTTTTCCCTGTTTGTGGGTTTTCTTTTCACTCTGCTGGTGATTTCTTTAGATGTGCAAAAACTTTTCAGTAAGATAAGATCCCAGTTACTGATTCTTTGAAGTATTTCCTGTGTGGTTTGAATTTTGTTCATGAACTCTCTGCCTACCCCTTTGTCTTCCAAGATTTTTACCTACTTTCTCTTCCAATAAATTTAGTGTTTCTGTTTTAATACTGAGATCTGTGATCCATTTTGACTTGAGTTTGGTACATGGTGATCATAGACTTGGGTCTTTGTTTCAGTCTTTGGCAAGTGGCAAGCCAGTTTTTATACAGCATATTGTTGGATTTTGCTTCTTAATCCACAGTGCCAGTCTGTTTTGTTTTGACTGGTGAATTGAAGCTATTTACATTAATGGTTATAACTGTATGTGTTGGCTTGTTTTTGTCATGTCATTTACTTGCTGTTGGTTTCTTTTTCTCTGTTTAATTGCTTGCTTTGCTTGAGGGTTCCTTTCTATTGTTGTTCTTGAAACTGTCATTTTTTCCTCTGTCTAGAACATCTTTTAGTACTCTTTGTAAGGTTGGTTTGGCACTCATGGAGTTCTTCATTTGTTCTTTGTTGTGGAAATATTTTATTTCTCCATTGAATTTGAGGGTTAGTTTTGTAGTATACATCAAGCTTGGTTGGAAGCTGTTTTGTCTCAGGACATCTTCAAGATCTGAAGTCCTGTCTTCAGCTTCATTCAAGTGGTTTTGCCAGCTTTCAGTGGAAGGTTTGATTTCCTGGATGTCCCTTTGAAATTTGTTTCGTGCCTTCTAGTTCATGCCTATAACGTTCATTTAATGTTTCTATCAGTTTCCCATGCTCATCTATTTTTTTATATATGTCTTTAGCTGTACTGAGCAATTCTTTCATTTATTGTCATTTCATTTTTTATCTGAGAGATTTTTTCTGATCTAATGTCTTCTGTGGCCTGATGGAGTTGTTTCTTTACTTCCATTGCAGTCATTTCAGCCATTTCAGGTGTGTATTTAACAAATTCTCCTATGTTGATGTCTCCTGGACTTGTTCTGGGTAGGGTGGAGTTCTGAGATTGCATTTTAGTCCTTCATCTTGTCATTTTTGATGCCAGAAGCAGAGCACCCAGTCTCCCTCTTCCCTGGCAGCTCGGCAAAGGTCCTAGCATCCCTAGTTTTCCTGGTGGTCAAACTTGTCCCTCAGTGGCCACTGAGATGAGCTGCTTACTCTGGGGTCTTCTGGTGGTTGGTGGAGTGTACCTAGTTTTCCCAGGTCCCAGATGTGAACCCCGATGTCGATTGATTGCTGACCACCTGATCCACTGTCCCTAGGCAGCTCAGGGCATGCGTATGACCCAGCAGTGGGCTGCATTGGTGGTGTGATCATGGACCACTTGGTCCTATGTCCCTAGACAGTTGAGGGCACAGGCAGAGCCCAGATATGAACCACAGGGTCAGCAGTTCATGGACCACCTGATTCAGTGTCTCCCAGCAGCTCACGGCACACAGAGAAGTCTGAGGCAGGCTGCTCTGGTGGTGATAAAAGACCTCCTATTTCTGTATCCTCTGGGAGGTCAGGGCACGCACAGAGCCTAGACACAAAACTGAGGTGTCAGCAGTTCGTGGATCACCTGATCTAATACCTTAGGTAGCTCAGGGCACATGCAGGGAGGGCCCAAATGAGAACCCGTGTGTTAGTGGTTCGTGGGCCTTCTGAGGCAGTATCTCCTGCCAGCACACAGAGGGCTGAGAGTCCACATTTTTAATAATAGGTCTCCTATTATAGAAACCAAGTCGAAGTGTACAGATACCATTGGATCTTGTGTATTTATATATCTTACTGCTTTTCCCATGCTCATCATGGTATCTTTATTCGTCTGTTGGAGTTCTGTCATTCATGTGCCCTATTCACAAATGATAAATATTTTTGTGTATACACTCTAAATATTTTTTTATTTATTTGTGTATAAATTACATATATATCATTGACGGTACACTGTATACAGTATAAAGCATAATAAAAGCTAAGTACTAAATAACGTTTAATTCTAAAAAAACAGCATATCATTTATTGAATCCATATTTAAAATCCATAAATCCATATTTTAAATATTTTTTTTCTTTTTTTGAGACAGGGTCTTGCTACATAGTTCAGGCTGGCTTTGAACTCACTATTGTAACCCAGGCTGGCCTCAAACTCATGACAATCCTTCTGCCTCAGCCTCCCAAGTACTGGGATTACAGGCATATGCTACCACACCTAGTTTAAATAGTTTCGTTCATTTTTGGGTTCTAACTTCATCAGATATCAGTCGTTTTTTTTTTTCTTTTTGAGACAGGGTCTCACTATGAAGTTCACGCTGGTCTAGAACTCACTTTGTAGTTCAGTCTGGCCTCAAACTCGCAACGATCTGCCTGCCTCAGCTTCCCAAGTGCTGGGATTATAGGTATGCACCACTACACCTGGCATCAGTAGCTTTTTATTTTGTTTCATATTGGTTTTTGTGTTAAAATGAGGATGTTGAAGGGTGTCCATTGAAAAAGTACATCCGTTAGTCCTGTTGTTCTCTCTTCATTCACATGTGCTTTCCTTATTAGTATTAACTTTAATGTCCATAGTTCTTGGAAGCCAGGGTTGAGGGTTAATTAAGTTAAAGCTACATCGTGTAATCTGTAAATCTATTTAACCAGGTTCATTAGAACTACAAAACTTGGTAGCATAACAACTTTCAGAAGCAGGAATGAGCATGACAGTGTTTTTTGTTTTTTTTTTTTTGGTGATACTGGGGATCGAACTCAGGACCCTGTGCTTGCTAGGCAGGTGCTTATTCCACTGAGCTATATCCCTAGCCCCATGACAGTCTTAATCACTCCCCTTTGTGGCATTTTTTTTCTTCTTTACGGTAGTTACTCCAGAAATAAATCAAACAGTAACTATTATAACTTAATACTTTACTTTTGAAGAAAAATAATATAAATACATGTAATATTTTTTGCCCACATCCCAGTGGACTGTTTTCTACAGCTCCCTGGTTGCCCATAGCCCACTTTTGGATACCACTTGTACAGCTCAGCCTCTTGCAACTTGTTTCTTTATTAACACTGTTATAAGACTCTTCTTCCTAAGATTAATAGTGTCCATGTTACTAAATTCCATGGATTTTTTCCAGTTTGTCTTTACTTGAGCACTTAGTAGTATTTTTTGTGGGTGATACCCCCTTTAAGTGGTTCAAGTACTGACCCGTTTACTCATGTTGAAGCCCATTCCTAACATTTTTCTCCTTTCCTAACCTCTCCTAACTCTGTAGTACTTAGTCACCAAGATGTATTGGTGCTATTTCCTCAGTTATTTTCAGATCCATTCACTTTTTTTCTTTTTTTTAAGAGTAGGAAAATTTATTGAGGAATAGCAGTAGCTCCTGAGAGACAGGAGAGGTCCCAAATGGGTTGCCAGTGAGCCCACTTCTCTGAGAAAACGTTATAGAGCAAAGTTACGAGGAGTAGATACAACATGGGTCAAATTATAATCGACCAATAAGATTACAAGTATAGCCACTTCACTAATATTGGTGCAGTAGTAGCAAGGGCAGATGGATGACATCATTAACATTGGTGGTTAATCAGTAGTCTTAGTCTTGGTCTTCATTTTTAGTAATCTTAGTCTGAGTGAGTGAGAGAGGATGGCCCACCCCTAATAAGATAATAATTTATTTATATGGGAAATCTGAAAAAGGTGGGAGCAGTAATCTGTCCGTAAATGTGGCAGTTGTAACTTCAATCTTCTTTAGATGTGCCTCAAGCCAGTTTTGGATGCATTCTCATCTTATGCACTAACTCCCTCAAGGGCCTAACCCTGTATGACTGCCTGTATTTCTACCTGTCTTAGCTATCTGTAATATTCCCCCCTCTGACGAGCTATCCCTAACTGTGGTTAGGGGAGGTGGGGAGGTAATTTCCATCTAGGTGCTTTGAGCTGAGAAGGGTCAGTGTAGAGGAGACCACAGTCAAGGGCCTTCTCCAGAGAGCTACTCTAATGAGCCTTGTGTAGAAGTCACGTTGCAGTTTAACAGTTGCGAAGTCCCTTTACAAGGTCAGTGTAATAGATTCCAGTAAGAGGAGTCTGGCACATTTGTCATTGGTTCCATCTGCCTGATCACTTGGAGTTTGGCAGCCTCTAGACAAGAATAAACAAATTTTCTAAGAAATTGAATAATGCATAATCAAAGCATGAGCGCAAGAGTGGAAAAGCAGGTTGGGGAAAGAGCCACATCCAGAAATTGCTCTTATGGGACTGGAATAGCAGTTGTAACCAGTTGGCTCCTATCTCTCTCTACTGATGAAGGTTATCTGTAAGTCTGGTATTTCTTGTCATAAGTCCCTCTAGATTTAGCTGTAAGAAGACGGAGAGTTTGGTAGTTTCAAAGAATAATTTAGCTGAGGAATTTAAAGACACTTGTTGAGCTTTTATAAGTTCCACTGTAGTTTTTTATCCTCACTGAACCATAGCAATGGTCAGCTCCCAGTGTAGCTGGAAACTGCCAGAAGCAGTCAGCAATTGGAGCATCTTTTTATATCTACCTTTATTACTATGGTATTGTTTTCATATATCTTTTGTTTATGTTTTTCTGCTGGGTGTTTAATCCAAGTGAAAGGGAGACCCATGTTAATCAAAATTAACCTCTTGGTGTCTGTCAAGGTCAATTAAGTCTCCTTAAGGCATTACTTCTGGAACCATGTATGAAGCCTCTCAGCTCCTTTGTCCATGTTAGCTGCCAGGATAGGTCACAGTCTTGCTTGACTGTTACTTTCTATAAAAGCATGTGAGACTTCCCTCTTTGGTGACCCTCTTTTTTGGCATACTGTACATTCATTGATTCCTGTACCCTGGAGTCCAGCACTCTCCCAGCTCAGGATGACTCACCAAAGTTGTAGGATCCTGTAGAAAAGGTTTCATCATGTTCTGGGTGTTTGTTGACCTCAGAGGGTCAGGGCCAAAATATTAGCTCTCTTAGTCCCATTATCTTTCTTGTTCTGGTCTCCAAACTTCAGTTGTTGAACACCCAGAAGAGAAAATCAGTTACATCAGTATTGCGGTGGAGCAGTAAGCTTAACTATCATAACTCATCTGTATATCAAGCACTTTGAAATATAAAACATAGCCAGTGGACTGTTATTATTTTTACCGATCATCATTTTAGTAGTTGAATCCCTGTACAATATTAACAGACAACAGTTCTATAAAGTTTTACAGAGAAAACTTGAGATCAAGGGCCACACATAGTATTTCAGCGTGACAATCATGTTGTTATCTGTGAAACACATTTAAATACCTGTCTTAGTATAGAATAGCCTTTTTAGTCAATCATCTCTATCTAGTACACAAAGAAGCTCTCACCTCAGACCTGTTAAAGTATTTGTTATCCTTTAATAGGATATTACTGAAGAAGCATGTGATATGTCTACATTACTCAGTGGCTGAACATCTCAAGTGCAGTGACACGTGTAACATATGCATCACATAAGCTTAAAAAAAACTATCATTTGACTGGTGGCCTCAGGGCTTGACATATATCTCTTACCATAAGTAGCTGGAGCACAAGAGAAAGACAGATAATCTGAGTCTAAAAGAAAAGTTCATCACCCTAAACAATCCTGATTTTACATCTTAGAAGACCTGTGCACCTGAAAGTCATGAATACATTTAGTACACCATGAAATTAGCAATAATGAATGTCAGAACTATATGGAAACCTTTGTTATTTAATTTAGTTTTATACCAAGAGTATCTTTTGATAAGAAACCTTATTGTTTAACCACAGAAAACTTAACCTTTTGATGATAACCAATGTAAAGGTGTTACAAAGCCTATTTGCCTAGCCTCTGTTTCTTTGGCATTGGCTTATGATATTTTTTGACTGTTAGGCAGTCTCAGTCTGAAAAACAACTGCTTAGAACCATTATGTTGCCTTGGCCAAAGTGGTGCAATCACCAATAACAATAGCATGGAACACAAGCTAGGAAATGACCAACTGTGCTATTAATTTGCCACCTTTAACTGTATGAACTAGATTTGTGGTTATATAACAAAATCTAGACTGAAACAGAAAACTGTATGCAATTAAACCCTCAGTATAGTGATTTTACCTTCAAGGAAAACATTTAAAAGGAGTTAGGGTAGAAAAAAAGAGAAACAAGAAGAGTAAGAGATTAGAAGCAAGGCTGGAAGACAAAGGAAGATCACCCAAATTTTGGAAAACTAGAAGACAACAGGAAGGAAACGGAAGAACTAAAAACAAGAACAGAACAACAACAACAAAAAAGACTAGAAACCATGTTTACACTTACCAGAACAAAGCAAGAAAAAACAGTATGTACCTCAGGGTGTGTCTCAGCTCACTATTAGATATTGTGGGCAGACAGAATCCAGATCCTAGCTGCTAAGTCCCAGTAAGCCAGCTGTAGTTTTACAGCAGGGTAGTGGATAATCCCAGTGAGCCTGTACCTCTAGTTGTACTGAACTTCAGGCTGGTTTCTGGCCATGAGGCTGGCACCAGACCCATTCAGCCTGCAGCAGTTCTTGTGCCTTCTGCCAGCTTGAACTTGGCTTCCTGACCTCCTGCCAACTTGAACATGACCCTGACTCTGGGAGCCAATAGATAGAGCCAGCAGTTGCTCTGAGTTCTGAGCTTAGTTGGCCCCTCTCCAAGATGGCTCCCAGCCAGTTGCCTTCCTGGGGGACATCTTAACCCAGATACTAACCAGCCCCTAAAGTCCACTGGGTACACTACTTCTTCAACTGGTGCATTTCTCCATGGAAGCCTCTGGGGTCACCATAGTAACCATGCCTTTGCAGGTTCAAGCTGCCCCTCCCACTGAGTCCAGGCTTGGTGAAAGCACTGCCTGCCATCTCCTACTTCTTTGAGGTGCCTCTCTGCTCTCCCTGTGGGCTGCAATTCTTGCATCAGATCCTTCCTGTATCCTGGGGACCCGCCTCTGGCCTACTCCTCACATTGCTATATTCCAGCATGTGGACAGCAAGTATCAGAAAGGCTCTTGAAGTGCTGCTCACCACTCTGCCATCTTAATGAAAATCTCCATGTTACTGTTAAACAATTCCAAAGCCTGACTGTTGAAAACACAGATTCTCAAGGTGGTCTAGCCTCCCCTAAGTGCTCCTTCCCTGGGGGTCTTAAGTGGCTGGAATCAAAGTGATGGTTATGATCTGTTAACTTGACTGCAGTAAGAATCACCTGGCAGGTTGGTAGAGTCTGTATGTGTCTGTCCTGTCTAGGCTCTTCTTACATGCACTCTGAGATTATGTATCTCTCGGCATTTGTAGTACATTTAAGGAAGTCGCCGATTACAGACTGTACCATTGTCAAGCAGTCTCAAGTTTCATGTTAGTAAAGGCACATTTATCATTCTTCCTCTCACATGTATGTGACAGAAGAGAAAAGTGGACTAAAACTTTGTTTTCACCCTTGGTCCCCCACTGAAGCCAGGGAGAATGGTGGCCACACAGGCAGTTGGATTATAGTGCTGGTTACTTTTGGAACTCTTTGGCTCACCAGACTACCAGGAAAGAAAAGAAAAACTTGGGGTGTTCTCTCTTAACTTGGACTTTTCTCCTAGCAAAACTTTCTCAGAGGATCTAGAAGGTTATTGTTTTCACCTGTTACTGGCTCCATAAATGTATTAAGACATATCTGAAGAGGGAGTCTTACTAGAAGAGAGAGAAGTATTTAGGGGTGCCATGAAACAAAAGGAAGCTTTTATCTCCTTCCAAAGATCATGGTGGGACCTCCAAGGTGATACGGGGGGAGATATGTTACCTGTGCTGAGTGTCAGCTATGTCAAGTTGGTGTTTCCTGATGTTAAAGAATCAATTCTAAGGAGCAGCAGAGGTTAAGAGTAGGAAAGTTTATTGGGGAATAGGAACAGGAAATAAGAATAGCTCTTGGGAGACAGGAGGGGCCCCAAATGGGTTGCCCCATTCGCTTTTCTCTGTTATACTGTAAGCACCCAAGTGTAAGCCACCAGCTGTCTTGGGGTACTGTAGTAGTCCTTATCAGATTCCCTGATGCCTGCTTTTTCCCTAGGACAACTAGAGGGATGTTCTGATACACAGTATCCTTGCCTGAGTCTCACTAATGTCCTCCCATTGCATTGGAATGAGACCTGAAAACTCTAGCTATTTACCAACCTAGCTTCACCTTTGGATTTACCTGTGCACCATTACTTGTCTAATGAGCACCCTTATTTCTCATAATCCACCAAGTATGAATATATCCTCTATAGACTTTCCAGGCTGTCTTGTATCTATTTCTTCTGAAATGAATGTTCTTTCTCCTCTTCTTTTTTCCTTCATATTTCATGATGAATGTCATTTTTTCAGGGAAATGTCCTTTCTTAGTAAACTAAAGTCTTATTTTATATTTACTTATTCTGTAATTTGTAACATATTTGTGAATAAATTGTTCATCTGTGAATAAATCGTTTAACTTAACTGTTGTATCCCTGTACTGACCTGACCTAGCAGATAAAGGATTAATAAATATTCGAGTAAGTGAATGTTTTTGTATCAGTACATACCCATAGGCTTCTTGCTTAGTAAAAGTAATAGCTTTCTTTTCTTTGGTCTCCCTTATGTTTCCACAAGTTTGTTAAATGACTGTGGTGGTTCTGTAATTTAATGCCTTTCCCCATTAGACTGTAAAGGGATTGTGCCTATCTTGTGTGCCCATCCTAGTGCTTAATACAATGCTTGACATGCCTTACTTGATAATGACTTGCTTTTTTTGTAAAATCAGTCTCAACTTTTGTGTATGTATATTTAACCTATTCACATATGTTGTAATTGCTAATTAGATTGAATTTATTTCTAAACCTTATTGTATTGCTGATTTCTTTGCTTTTTGTATTTTTAGTTTCATTGTTTTCAGTGAGCTATCTGGTATCAAATTAGTTTTTCTTTCATACTCTGTTTCTTAGTACTTAAAGGCTTTCAGGATTTTGTTTTTAATCTTACCTTTTTGGGGATGTCTTAATTTTATGCCTAGTTTACGTTTTGTTTCTGTTCGTTATGGCTCTTCAGGTGTGTGAAATTTGCTTCTGTTTCTTTGAGATGTTTCTTCCATTGTTTTACCATCTTTCTAGAATTTCTATTAACTGAATTTGAAAACATTCGGATTTATCCTCAGTGTCTACTATTTTTATACTTTATTCTCAGAAAATGTTTAGTTTTTAAAATGCTGGTATTACAGGTGTATACTACCACAATTAATCATTCTTTTGCTCTTTTTATTCTGTTGTTTAATATCATCTATAGTTCTTTTTATACTGTTTATTTATTTACATAATCCGTAATAGTGTCTTTCTCTGAATACAAATAATCTGACTTGCAGTGATTTGACTTAAACAATTTGACTTAATATTTTTTAACTTCATAGTGATGTGGAAGAAATACAATATGAATTCAGTTGAAACCATACTTGAGCCAGGCATGGTGGCACACATATGTAATCCTCGCACTCGAGAGGCTAAGGCAGGAGGATCAGTGCGAGTTTGAGACAAGCCTGGGCTACAAAGTGAGCTTAAGGCCAGCCTGAACTGCATAGCAAGACCCTGTCTCACAAAAATAAATAAATAAGAGAAAGAAAGAAACCATTCTTGTAATTTTGAATTTTGATCTTTTTCCTGGTCTAGTATAGGCAGTACAATAATCTGTGGTGATGGTGGGCAGTGGGCATGACCTGTATCTCCATTTACCCATGCTATCACAAGGGTAAACAGCTGATTCAGGGGGCACTGTGCTGTTAACATCCAGTAGGTTCAATGTATTGAATGAATTTTTAACAGAAGATACTATCAACCTCAGATAATGCGTTAGCCCACTTCCCTATCACTGGGGCAAAATACCTGACATCCACAACTTAAAGGCAAACAAGTTTATTTTGGCCCATGGTTTCACACACTGCTGTCCGTGGTTGGCTGGCTCCAAGGCAGAAACGGTATGGAGGAAGGCTGCTCAACCCACGGCAGCCGGGAAGCAGATAAAAGAGGAAAAGGGCAGGAACAAGAATACACACTTGGAGGCTACATCTATCAGTGACCTGCCTTCCCATCCAGCCCACCTCCTAATAAAGCATTCAGCTATGGTTTCATTAATGGATTAATCCACTGATGAGCTTAGTGCTTCGTGATCTAAGCACTTTCCAAAGTTTCCACCTCTGATCATACAAGACTTTGAGGGGACCTTTTTTTTTTTGGTACTGTGAATCGAACTCAGGACCTTGCATTTGCCAGGCAGGCACTTGTGCCACTGAGCTATATCCCCAATATATATTGTTTTTATAGATCGACCATATGCACTTGACAATCCTTGTTAGTCTGTCTATGAATCTGGCATTTGCTTCCAGCTAATATGTAGGGCAAGACATGCTGCATAGTTGGGTGTGCCAAAGCAGTTGGTCTAGTCTTGATTATTCCTCTGTACTTTGTGGGCATATAAGCATGCAGCCTCCCTGCTCGGTGGCACACTTCTTTGCTGATGACATGGCAAGGAGAGAAAGCTAAAGTGACTACCTATTTCTCCTACAGAACTGGGCTAGTCTCCCTAAAACTTACTCCAACATCCCTTCCTGACGTGTGGATTCTGTGTCTCCTCTGTTGTTGGGAGTATTTTGGAAATTATTTTTGCTTTTCATCACCACTCTGTCTGAAGAGCATATTGCTTTGTGTTTTTTCCCCATCCCACCTCTTAGTTTATTCATATCTGCTTCTCCTCTTTTGAGTTTCTCAGAATTCTTGATGCCTTAAAACCATGCCTCCTTTGCTTATGCTGTACTTAATAAAGATTTGAAGTAAAAAGAGCTGTCAGATGCATTGCTCATAGCACTATCCTGATCAAATGTTATGGTCAAGAATTCAGCATATCCCTGTTTAAATATGTCCTCTGTAACATATACAGAGGAATAAAATAGATAACCTTAGACTCTGGTATAGACATGACTATCTGCTAATAGTAATATTGTAAGGGGTTTGTATATAATTATGTATTTCAGTGAATTTATGCATGCGTCCTTGTATCTGTGAAATCAGAACCACAAAGTTTTTTATTATGTGTTATTTTTGTACCATGTAGTGAAAAACTAATTTCAATATTTTTTTTCTATTAGGTTACAGCTGGTTCAACCATTCTAAAAGTTCTTCAGTCCAACATTCAGCATGTGCTGCTCTATGAAAATCCCATTCTTCAGCAGAAAGCATTGACTTGTATTCCAGTCAAAGAATTAAAAAGGAAATCACAAGAAAAATTATCCAGAGCTAGAAAATTGGATAAAGGTAGCAGCTTTACATCAATGCTAAACAAACACTGAGATAGAGCCTTTTGCTGTGTATATTGTAAATATGACTCATTTCTATACAGATGTTTAAAAGTATATTTCTTAATCATATATTAGATTTATTTTCTAAAATTTTTTATATTGTGATAAAATACATACATGAGGACACTTACTATCCTAACCATTTTTAAGTGTACAGTTAAGTACTGTTTAATTTTTTAATTTTTTGTTTGTGTTTTGAGATAGGATCTCCCAATTAGTACAGGTGGGCCTCACTCATAGCAATCCTGCTTCATCCTCCTGAGTACTGAGATTACAGGCATATGCCACCATGCCTGGCAGTACTATTAAATGTCCATAATGCTATATAACCATCACCATCATCCAGCTCCATAACACTTTTGTCTTTTAAAACTGAAACTATACCCAGTAAGAAATCATTTTTTATTCTACAGTCCCTCCTCCCTCTAGCCTCTGGCAGCTATCATTCTACTTTCTGTCTCTATGATTTTCACTACTCTAAGTAATCTCATGTAAATGTAGAATCTTACAGCATTTGTATTTTTGTAACTCAGTGATTTTACTTACCATTATTTTCTCAAGATTCATTCATGCTGTTACATTGTAGAATGTTCTTCCATCTTAAGAATGAGTGGTACTGTGTTATGTGTATATACCATGTTTTGCTTCTCCAGTCATCTGTTGATGGACGTTTGGTTTGCCTTCATCTTTTAGCTATTGTGTGTGATGCTTCTATGAAAATATGTGGACAAATATCTTTTTAATTATTTGGGATATATGCCCAGACATGAAATTGGAATGTCATATGGTATTTCTTGGAATTGTCATATCGTTTTACATGGGTTTTTTTTGGGGGGGGGTTGTTTTTTGTTGGTACCGGGAATTGAACTCAAGACCTTGCACTTGGCAAGCAGGCACTTGTGCCACTGAGCTATATCCCCGGCTGTGTTTTAGATGGTCACTACCATCTTACATTTCTGTCAGCAGTGCACAAAGATTTCAGTTTCTTCGCGTCCTCGGCAGCACTTAACACTTTCTCTCTGTTCTATTTAGTAGCTGGGCTGAGGTGGTGTCTCTGTAGTTTTGATTTGCTTGTCCCTAATTGAGCATCTCCTATGTGCTTCCTAACCATTTGTATATCTTCTTTGGACAAATGTCTCTTCCAGTCTTATGAACATTCTTGTGTAAAGCTATTTTATTTTTAATCTGAATGTGTTTCCAGTTTAGTCACTGATACGTGAATATTTTTAGGTTAAGTAATTTAGCACATGGAATATTTGATGGGATTATTAGTTTGAAGTAGTGAAATTTAATATGAATCTGACAGAAACCATTTCCAGAATTAATCCACATGATCAAGCCATTGTTTTACTTTTGCTGAGACATTATATATTTATTAAGTGTAAATTTGCAAGCCAAATGTCACTGTAAATTCAGTGCTACTATTCACTGTGCTTGACTAAGTATCTCCGTGCCTCAGTTTCATTTGAAAATAGGAATAATAATTTTAAGAAATAAATTAGTACATTTTAAACAGCTTAGAGAAGTGTCAGTCACATTCATCACCCAACAGTTGGTTGTTATTGTTAATGATTTTAGAATTTTAGTTAAGTTTCCATTATAGTATTTTTGAGTTTTTATGTAATTAAATTTACTCAAAGTGATTTTTATTTTGAGTTTGTATCCCTTATGTCATTCTTAATACTGTGTTGTCTAGGGCATTGTTTAATTTGGGGGGGCGATTGCCTCGATTTACAATATACATTTTTAACTACTACAAGCATGCCTTGAAAAACACCTTAGTGCTTCATGTAAAATGCGGTAATTTAACGGAATTGTCTCGACTCTTCCCGTATCCCTCCCAACCCTGTTGTCATTCATTTTGCTTCTCCATATATTGTGACTATATAACACATTAGTGTTATTACTGTTATTTTTTGATTAAGTAAAAATAAGAAAAATAAGAGATTCTATTTTACCTTCATTTATTCCTTCTCTGATACACTTGATTTTCTCATCTAGACCTGATTTTCTAACCTGTATCATTTTTCTTTTCCCTAAAGAAATTCTTGTAATATTTCTTTCAGAACAAGTCTGCTGGAGGTGAAGCCTCCTCAGTTTTTGTTTGCCTGAGAAAGTATCCATTTCTCCCTCCCATTTGAAGGATAATATCACCAGCATGTAGACTTGCAGGTTGTTGGAAGGTGTTTTTTTTTTTTTAATTTTAAATATTTGACTCCATTGTCAGTTTTTCTGATGATAGGTCTACTGTATTTTCTGTCTTTATTCTTCATTCAAAATCTTCTTTGACCTTAGTTTTGTGCAGGTTAAATAAAAAGTTCCTAGGTCTAGATTTCTGTGAACACCCTGGGTCTGTGTTTCAGTTCTGACTTTTGAGACTCCCCAGATATTTCTTTTGCTTCTTTCTCTCTTTTCATCTGATATTTGAATTTATATTTTATTTTACATTCATTTATCTCTGTGCTTCTGTTCTTAAATACTCTGTCCTGTCTTGAAAATTTCCCATTGTTCTAAAATATTCTGTTCCTTTTTTCTTTCCTTTTCTCTTTGCATGCCAGTTTGGAGGTTTCTGTTGAGCTGTCATCACACTCTGATTATTTCCTTGGCTGTGTCCAGTCTACTGATGAACCCATCAGAGGTAGTCTTCCATTTCTATTCCTGTTTTTGATTTCTAGTCTTTCCTTTAGTTCTGTTTAGAGTTTTTTTATCTTTGCTTACATTACTTATCTGTTCTTATATGTTGTCTGCTTTTTCCATTAAAGCCCATAATGTGAAATATGTAAACATACAAATACATAAAATAATTATTCTAAATTACCTGTCTTTTAATTCCAAAATTTGTGCCGGCCGAGCGACTCTGATGCTTTTTTCTTTGAACTTTTTCTTGCCTTTTCATGTGCTTTGAAATTTTTGGTAAAAGCTGTCCATTATGTATTAGGTAATAGGAACTGAAATAAATGAGCCTTTGTGTAAGGCTTTATGTTAATCTAGCTGAAAGTTGAGCCATGTTTAATGTTTGCTATGGCTGCAGGTGTCATAGGCTTCAAGACATCTGTCTGCAGTTCTTGTTATCTGCTATGATTGTCCCTTGAGTGGCAGTCTGCTCCCTTTACATCTCTTAATTGTGAGCCACTGTGGTTGTACTGAAGCCTTGTTAATGTCATGGTGGGGTGGATAGGTGGGTGAGAGTGTTCTGTAATGTTTTGATTAAATCTCAGTATTTTGGCTGGGGTCTATGCCCCTGGGTTTGTGAACTTCACAGGTGTGTTAGTTTTTCCGCTAGAGGCAAAAAGGAAGATTGTAAGGGGTTCAGAAACATCTGGTAGGATCTCTTTCTCTAATAAATAGTCCTTAATTGTGTAGAATGCTTGAGTGTAGTTCACAGTTCTTACTTAGCTTTGTAGCGCTATCATGGGTCTTTTTTTGTTCATTATCATGAGAACCTAGCAGGATTTCTGAAACAGAATATGCCACAGCTCTCATTCCCACGCTCGTCCATCATCAGCCTCCAGCAGTTTGTCAGAATCACCATTTAAGTCTTACAAGCTTGTAACTGTTAAGGCTTCTGCTACATGTAAGTACATCCTGACCACAACTATGTGTATTTGCCTTTCTTTCAGGATTATGGGATGACTGTTTGGTCTATGACCTCAGTCCACTGATAGGTGCAAGAAAAATTTTGATTTTCAGTTTATTAATCTTTTGTTGGTGATTGGAGTGAAAACTCACTGGGAAGAAACCAGAAGCTAAAAGTGGAAATTCCTCTGTGGATGGGGTTGTTTTTAACGTATTCAGCCACCTAATCAATTTTATATGTGTTATTTTCTACCTCTTATATCTTGGTGGTCTTTGTTTTTTAATGTGATACTATCATTTCTTTGTTTTTAATGACTAGCCTGAACCTTAAACTTAATTCTGCTTCAAATCTATGACTTCAAGACTATTCTTATATTAACAGATTTGTTTCTAAATATAAAATAAAAGTGCTTATCAGTATATGGTCATGAAGGTCCTGTCCAGCTTCAAAGCACTGTAGTCCTTTGTGTGATACCTTATATAAATGCCTCCTTATCAAGTACTTACTGGTTGTATCCTGCATTTGAGTCATTGTGCTGAGCTGCTCAGAGGAGAGACAGTGAGTGATACATCATTTTCTTAAGCAGCAGTTGAACAGGATTTGAGAATTAAAATATATTGAAAAATTAGTGTGAGACCGGGTCCAGAAAATGTAATGTATGAAGTGCAGTGTTAAGTACAAAATCTTGCCAAATGAATAAATTGCAGTAAGAAATATCTCAGCGTCAGAATATTCTGGTTTTGTGGAGCACAGCTTTCCATTTAGTCAAATAACAGGATATTGCTCAATGACCAAGAATCCACCAAAAGGAGCATCAATTAGGTGAACATAAGCATATTTATCCTGGTGTATTTGTTTGTCCTCACCATGGGAATGGTCTTGTCAGTGCATTAAAACTCCTTTACATCTACTACTAAAGATGTCAAGTCTCTGTCCCATAAAATCTACTGATGGTCTCTGTTGACATTTGCCTCAGGATTTTTCCCCTTTAGATATAAAGAAAATATACTTTTTTCTTGTTGTATAAAATTTGGAAAATAAGGTGAAGATAAATCAACCTGGTGAAGTAACTTCATCACACGAGAGTATGACTCTGTGTGTGTGTGTGTGTGTGTGTGTGTGTGTGTGTGTGTTTATGTTAACATGTACACACTAATATTCTCTTTCAAACATAAGACTTCTAATTGAAATAAGAAAGAAAGAACACACTGGCTACTATTGGGCTAGTGTGAAAATAAATAAAAGATTGGGCTTTTAACACCAGAAAGGACATAATAAGAAAAGGACCAGGAATCTCCTCCCAAGTGTAGCGAACATCATGCACAGAGATAGTGTGGGGTCTGCTGCAGAGCAGTGCAAATGTAGTTGGGCTGTGTGAGGGGAGTGTGCAGGTGCTGTCGCTGAAGGTGTGAGAGGCTTTCAGTATCCTCTGCTGTTCTGTTGTCTGGTGTTCTGTCTCTTGGATGGCAATCTGCTTGCTTTTCTTCTCTTAACGTAATGGATGGTGGTCAGGATAAGACCATGTTTTAGTTGGCATTGGTTTCAAACAGATCAATATATACTGGGTTATCTTCAGGGTTTCTTTTCCCCCAAAAGGAATTGAAGGTAGAAAGAAGTAAAATATATGTCTTACAAAGATAGAAAATAAGGACCAATGAAGGAAATATATATCTCACCCAAACAGCTACTTTTACACTTTTGTTATTCATTGCTGTTGTACATTGAACCTATAACAAAAGTGATGTATGCCCTGTTCATCAGAAAAGAGAAAATAAAATGATTTGTCAGGGAGGTCATGTCTTGAATACTTAATTCAGTAGAGTTAACTATAGAAGCAGATCAAAATTGTGGTTAAGGAAGCTCTTCAGGATGAGAGATGAAACCATTAGGAAGAGATGGGCAAGATTAAAAAGACAAAGAGAATGGAAAGGATAGTAGAGATTCTTGAAAACGGTGTGACACTGTATGCTTTTATATTTAGGTACAATTTAAAGTTGAGTTCTTCATTCCTATTTAGCATACTTCACATACTCAGTAACCGCAAGTTGTTAGTGGCAACCCTGTCAGATAGTACAAATACGAATTTGTTTCTTTTATTGCTAAAGGTTCTGTTGGATGACAATGTTATGGAAACATAGAGTACAGAAAGGAGTAAGAGATGAAGGAATTCTGAATAAGCGAAATAAGTGTTATGCTGGCACAATGGACTTATCAGCTGGAGTTTGATTAGACTGTGAATAGTAATGGCTCTAGTGGCTCAGGGATCATTTTATCATGTAGGAAATCATTGATACAGGAAATCTGGTGGTAGTGGTGAGCTATTGTCAAACATGTAGATGCCTTTCTATCTTTTGCTCAGAAATACATGGTTTCCCTTCTCCCCATCATCTTACAGCCCAAAGTGACTATGGGGGTGTCAGCCATTACATTTGCAAAAAACTATAATGGTATTCTGATTTGAGCCTGTTCTCTTGAAGTGACCCTTCATTGCAGTCCTACAAAAGACAGTCGTTTGATGTCTCCTACTAGAAGAGAGTGAGATCTGTAGTCTTTGGGCTCATACATTGTCCTCTCCCCAAAGCTGCAATTCTGTAAATAAGGAAGAAGCAAGTGGATATTATATAGCATCTGGCAGGCTCTCCCATATTGGCTGTCAGGCATTGAGACAGTGACAAAGCCTCTACTGGCCAGGTGGGTAATTTTCTTTCATTTTCAATGTGGACCTTTATCCTTTTCATACATTTTACTCTGGTTTATGAAGTAGGGGAAATGTTGTGACTTGAAGCAGATATGGGGACCTTGTCACTCATGTCCTGAGACACCTCGAGAGATAATTAAGGCTCAGGGAAGTGTGGCTTGACAAGTCTGGGCTAGTAGTCTGAAGGTTTCTCATGATTAAGTACCAGAAACAGATAAGATACCCTGCTGGAGGAGGAAGAATTCTGTGTCATTTTGAAAAAGTGTTAATATGTGCTGGCCTACTAGATTGCTTATGAAGACAAGGGATAAAAATACTGAGCTGTAAAGGTGCATCTTAGGATGAGGCTATGTCTGCTGACAAATTTAACCTGTTTTCTTCTCATTTGTTTTCTTTTGTTCACTGATACTAGTGGTTTTCAGAAGACAGAGTTAGGGCCTAAACCTGTTAATTTTATTTTGCCACTGAAGAGTTACTGCAAATCTATTTATATGATTTTGAAGATGCTAAATTTATAAATTTGAAGTCTTATATTTTTAGGATAAACTCTCTGTGCTCTAAATATGTCTTCATAGGAATTAGCATCTAAATCAGCACTCCCTTTAACACCCATTTTGCCTGAGATTTCTGAGCAACTGTCCTATGCAGACAGAAGTCCACTTGCATTTCTCAGAGCCATTATTAATGATGACCTTAACAGAAGTCTAACTGTTCAGCAGTTACACTTCTTACGGGAACCTGGTGATGTATGCCTATATTCACAATAACAGTTTTCATTCAGATATTTATGAGCATGTCTTGTGTAGCAAGCGCAGCTCTAGGTGTTGAGAAGGTAGCAATGAACAAAACAAAGTACCTGGTATCATGGGGAGAGACAGGCAAGGAAAACAGCCCAGGATCATTCGTAAGTGGAAAGGGGACTGAAACATGAGGAAGAGGGAAGAGAAGAGGAGGCAAGAAGAATTAAGACACGTACCAATACCAATACCCTGATGAATATAATCATTATTAACTGCAGACATGTACTAATAAAAATCATATATCTCAAATAACTATGAGTGTTCTAAAGACAGACAAGTCAGAATAACAAAATCAAGAAGGACTATCAAGGAAAAATGCTGTTTGGTATTGGATTATCAGGGAAGATTTCAGGTAGAGGGCGTTAATACTGCAAAGGCCCACTGAGGTAGAAGGGATAGGAGGCTGTAGTAGAATAAACAAGAGTGGTAAGGGGATACGTAAGTTTCCTGTGACAACTATGACAAGTAACCTCGAATTTGGTGACTTACTACTGTTCCCACCAAGTAGAGTCTCAGTGTACTCCCCAGGCTGACCTTGAACTCACAATCCTCCTGCCTCAGCCTCCTGGGTAGTTAAGATTACAGGCATGTAATCACCAAGTTTAAAGCCAATTGCAATCTTAACTGCAATTGGCTTTAAACTTGGTGATTAAAAAAAAAAAACCCAAATTGATTTATTTGTTTGTTTGTTTGTTTATTTTTCTACTGGGAATCAAACTCAGGACCTTGCACTTTCCAGGCAGGTGCTTCTTCTGCAGAGCTATATCCTCGGCCCCAAAAAGCAGAAATTTATTCTCTCATAATTTTAGAAGCTGGAAGTTTATTGTGTGTTATTTAATGGAAAAAGGCAAAATTTCATAACAAAATAATATAAGAATAACAGTGATTAATACATTGCATGTTATCTTTGAAGCAGTTGCTCAGAGTACAAGATACGGCCATAAAAATTTCTTCAGTCGATATTAGCGCAAGCTTTTCAATAAACTAAGAGACACTAAACAGTATAACTGACTTGCATTTTTTCCCTTTTCCCTGCCTTCTTTTCTCCTTTCACCTATCCTAGTTCCTTTTTCCTTTTGAAAATTTCTTCTCATTTCAGAATATCTATTGTACATTTTAGACCTTATTTACTTTTTCAGTTGCTCACACCAGGCAGACAATACAGTGCTTACACATGTGTGTCTGATTTATTTCACATAGGAATATGGTCTCAAGTTGCATACATTTACCTATAAAAGTCACCAGTAGTACTCCATTGTATTAAAAAGCCCCACATCTTCTTTATCCATTCTTCAGTTGATAGACATTTGGGTTGTTTCCAAGATTTGACTATTACAAACTGTGCTGCTATAAACAAGGGTGCACATATATCACTGTGGTATGATGTTTTTAACTCTTTGGGGAAAACATCCAGAAGGGGAATGGCTGGTTCGAGTGGGATCTCCAATCCCAGTTTTTTAAGGAATCTCCACACTGATTTCCACAGTGGTTGCACCAGTCTATACTCGTACCAACAGAGGAGAAGAGTTCCTTTTTCCCCACAACCCCTCCAACATTTGTTATTGGTTGATTTTTTTGATGATAGCCATTCTTTCTGGGGTGAGATGGAATCTCAGGTTGTTTTAATTTGTATCTCTCGAATAACCGGTGATGGTGAACATTTTTTCATATAGTTATTTGCCGTTTGTATTTCTTTATCTGAGAAGTGTGTATTCATCTCAGATGCCCATTTTTGGATTGAGTCTTTGAATTTGGGGGAGGGGGTCTGATTTTTTTCAATCGTTTGTTCTATTTTTCAATTCTGTGTTCTAGATAGAAGTCCTTTGCTTAAAGGACAACTGGCTAAAATTTTTTCCTACTCTGTAGGTTGTCTTTTCACTCTGTTGGTGATTTCTTTTGCAAAATCAAAGTGTCAGGAGAGCCATGCTCCTTTCTCCCCAACATAGCCTAGTGAAGACAGTGATGAAGATGAACAAAGTCAATGACAGGACCCTAGGTGAGCTGACATATTAAGAACAGTAGCACTGCAACTTAATTGCCCACAGACACCCAAAAATCCTACCACAAGATGGTAGAGTCAAAGCCAGTTCTTTATCTGACGATTTACCCTTATCAATATCAATTGACCATCACTACGATCATGTAGTCATCCAGCAAGGCATGAAAATGTAATTCCAGCAATAAGAAATGAGCAAGAAATTAGAGGTTAAGATTTTAAGTGCTTGCTTTTTGCTTAATGACCAGATAACTAAAACTATCAATCTTACCTATATGACATGGGATTTTTATTTTATTTAGACTACTCATTCTGGTAATCACAGATGTGTTTCTTATAAAAGCCTGGTTTTAGAGCCGGGCATGGTAGCACATGCCTGTAGTCCCAGTACTCTGGGAGGCTGAGCCAAGAGGATTGTAAGTGTAAGTCAAACTTGGGCAACTTCATGGCTTAGGAAGACCCTGTCTCAGTTTTTTAAAAATCTGAAGGGGATGTACCTCATGGCGAAAACCCTGGCTTCTATCTCCAGTATCAAGGGGGAAAAAACCCCTATTTTTTTTCTAAATACACCTTTAAAGGTCTTTAAATTGTTTTATATTTGGTTAAGAGCTTTTAATTTATAACATGTTACAATTTGACTCTCCCAAAATCAGTAAACCTGTTAATAAAGCTCTTAAATGATTTTTTTAAAGTTACTCAGATTTTCCATTTACACCGTCAGCTGTCCTAACCCCTGCATTATTCTAGTCAATTGTATACCAAACACCTATGATTAATATCAGATTTTATTAGATTTTATTTCTTTAACTTTATATTTTTATTAGTATATATTTGTCATACATAGTGAATCTATTCGTCGTAGGAAATCTGTACCTGTACATAATACATCTTCTCTTTTTCCCATTTCTCTCTAATAACCAGTGATGGTGAACATTTTTCACCATATTTATTTGCCATTTGTATTTCTTCATCTCAGAAGTGTATATTCATCTCAGATGCCAATTTTCTATAAGGTTTTTGTCATGAATATTTGTTGGATTTTGTCAAATGTTTTTTCTGCATCTATTGAGAATGTCATATGGTTTTTGTCCTTGATTATGTTAATATAGTGTATTACATTTATTGATGTGCGTATATTAGGTGAATCCTACTTGATCATGGTATATAATCTTTTTTGGTGATTTGCTGTATTCTGTTTGCTAGTATCTTATTGAAGATTTTTACAACTATTTTCACTAAGAAGATTGGTCTCTTTAGTTCTTTTTGATTGGATCCTTCTTTGGTTTTGGTATCAGGGTAATGCTTTCCAGGAATGATTTTTGCGGTGTTGCCTCCCATTTGGTTTCTTTCTTGTTTTTTTTTTTTTTTTTTTTGCGGTACTGGGGATCGAACTCAGGACCCTGCGCTTGCTAGGCAGGCGCTTATTCCACTGAGCTATATCCCCAGCCCCCCATTTGGTTTCATTAAAGAGTTTCAGTAGTAGTGAGATAAGACTGGGTTATTTAGAATTCTTATGTCTTTTTGATTGAGCTTTTGTAATTCATATGTATCTAGGAGTCTGCTGTTTCTTCTCCATTTTCCATCTCATGGAGAGTGGTTCTCGGAGTAGGTACTGATGACCTTTTGGGTTTCTGCTGAGTCTTTTGTTATTTCACCACTTTTATTCCTAATTTCATGGATTTGGATTTTTCTTTTTTGATAAGACTGGCTAAGGGTTAGTCTATTTTATTTAGTATTTTCAAAGAACTAACTCTTCTATTCCTTGATTCTTTGTATTGTCTTCTTAGTCTCAATTGCATTAATTTCTCCTCTGATCTTTATAATTTACTCCCTTGTACGTGCTTTGGGTTTAACTTGCTCTTTTTCTGGATCTTGAGGGTTAACATTAGGTTATTTGTTTGACCTCACTGCTTTCCTGACGTGGGGATCCACTACTATAAATTTCCCAAATAGAACTATTTTCATTGTATCCCATAAGTTCTAGTATTTTATATTGGTGTTATCATTTAATTGCAGAAACTAGTTTCTTCTTTTAATTTTATCTGTGACCTACTGGTTGTTTAGAAGGGTGTTATTTTCATATGTTTATGTAGCTTTGTGTTTCCTTTTGCCATTGATTTTCCAGTTTCATTGTACCAATATTTGGTGATATGCATGGGATAATTTCAGTTCTTTGCATTTACTCACACATATTCCATGAGCTAGTATATGGTCTGTACTGGAGAAAGTGCCGGGTGCTGCTGCTTTATATTTGTAATCTTATTAATTGATTGTATTTTTACCCCACCTTATATCCTCCCTTTCCTCCTTTCTTTGCTCTATAAAATTCCTTAGAGAAGGGATGGGGTGTCCCCAGGATCACCCATTTGGGACTTCCTTCTGTCTCTCTTAGAAGCTATCTTTCTTTCAATAAATACTTCCTACTCCTAGAAAAAAAGTTTTTCTGTTGTTTGGTGGAACACCCTGTAGACATCTACTGAGTCCATTTGTTTGAAAATTTGATTCATGTTGATATTTTTTAGTTGATCTGTTTGTGCCAGTTGGATATTGAGGCTGCCCATTACAATTGTATTAGTGCTTATCTGATTTTTTATATCCTTTAGTGTTTGTTTTATTTCATTGTGTGTGCCCACATTTGGTGCATATATATATTCATGATTTTTACCTCTTCCTCTTGGATTGTTTTCTTCTGTATGTAGTGTGACCTTTTTTGTCTCTTTTGATCAGTCTTGGCTTGAAATCCACTATGTCTTCAAATACAATAGGTACCCCTGCTTTATTCCACGTTCCTATGCCATGTAGTATTTTTTCCATCCTTTGACTTTCATTCTGTGAATTTCTTTTTGATTAAATGTTTTTGTATGCAGCATATTGGTGGGTCTTGTTTCTTGATTCATTCTATCAATCTGTTTCATGTGATTGGTGAATTGAGACCATTCACAGTGATAGTTATAATGGACATGTATTTATCTTTGTCATATATATTTTCTTGTGATTGGTTCCCTTTCTTTTCCTTCTGTTTAATTGCTTGCCTTACCTGTGAACTCATTCTATTAGGATTCAATTGCTGTCTTGTCTTTTTCCACAACATCTTTCAGAACTTTCTGGAGTGTTGGTTTGGTGGTCACAAATTTCTTCGGGTGTTCTTTGTCATGGAAGTATCTTATTTCTCCATCAGGTTTGAAAGATAATTTTACAGGATACATCAATCTGATTTGGGTCTTTTAGGGTGTATAACATTTCACTCCAAACTGTCCTTGACTTAAGGGTTTGAGTTGAGAACTCTGCTGTGATTCTAATGGGTTTTCCTTTATAGGTGATTTCTTTTTCTAACAGCTTTTACCATTCTATTTTTTTGTGTTGAATTTCTGGAATATTCTGAAATTTCTTTTTTTTTTTTTTTTTTAGCAGTACTGGGAATCAAACTCAGGACCTCCACTGAGCTATATCCCCAGCCCCGAAATTTCTTGACTATTATATATGCTTTGGTGTCTTTTTTTTTTCTGATCATGACTAACTGGAGTTCTGTATGCCGGTAAGCCCTAATCTGTATCCCCACTTGTACCCATTCTTAAATGGATTTTGAAATTAAACTTTTCCAACTCCCTTGTGTTTCAAGATAATTCTAAACTGACTATAGTTTCCTGTGAGTCATTACATAACACTTGTTAATGCATGTCAGAGGGTAGATATAAAACAGTAAATGAACCAGGCATGGTGGCACACACCTGTAATCTTAGCACTCTGGAAGCTTAGGCAGGAGGATCACTTCAAGTTCAAGGCTACCTTCAACTACATAGTGAAGGTAGCCTGGACCATATAGGAGCCCCTGTCTCAAAAATAAAACAAAAAGACGGTAAATGTCCTGTTCTAAATGTGTAGTTACAGAGGTGATTGTATTTTGCCTACTTCACATTGTCATATACCTGCATTTTACTTATGAAAGTCTTCTATATCATGCTGTGCTTCACTTATTTCAGCTCCAACTTGAGAATATGTACAATATGTATGGATATTTTTAGACTTTGTCAGCTTTGAATCTCACTTGGTTCTCTTTAACTCTTTAGGTGCCAATTTAAGTGATGAGGATTTTCTTTTGCTGGAGCTTTTGCACTGGTTTAAGGAGGAATTTTTTCATTGGGTTAATGACATGCCATGCACCAAATGTGGTGGAAAGACTACATCTAGAGATAAGTCATTAATACCCAATGAGGAGGAACTAAAGTGGGGTGCACACCTTGTAGAAGATCATTACTGTGATGCATGTCAGCTCAACAATAGATTCCCAAGGTGGGTACCTGGCAAATAAAGTTAGAGCAATCTCTTAATGGAAAGATAAGAAGCAAATTTTTATTAGGTAAACTCTTACATCTTCATTTTAACTACTAAAAATACATTTTTTAGACAGAGATCTGCAATGACTGGTAGGCAGCCCACACCTGCTTTTTGTAAATAATGTTTTATTAGAATACAGCCCTGCTGATTCATTTGCTTAGAGTCTTTGACTGTTTTCGGGCTACAACAATGGAGTTGAATATTGGTGACAGATGGACCATAATACCTACAAACTCTAAAATATTTTTTTTCAGTTCTTTTATGAGAAATTTGTTGCTGTAGATTATACATTTCAAGCATAGTCACAGTATTTTCAATTCTCCAAATCATGTATTCTTTTAATGGATGCTTTTTAATTTTCTGATAGTGCTCATATACGATAAGAATACTTCAAATAATCATTAAATTTTGATAAAGTGTAAATGTAGTGCAATCATATTATTTTCTGATAAAGGCAGAAATTTGTTTTAATTAGGAATCTCCCACCCACCCAACCGGACCTACCCCTCATATCTCTAATTTTTAAATAAGGAAATTTTAATTTTTCAGTTGATTTTTCCATCTTTTAATGTATAAGACTCATCACTTTCTAATTAACAATTCTTAAAAAGTTTGTATTATCATGCAAAAAAGATACTAAGTTTTTGAAATACCTTTTGCAATTAATTTTTCCATCTTTTAATGTATAAGATTCATGTCATATTTTCTAATTGGCAAACATTACAAAGTTTGTTTTTATTATTATGCAAAAAAAGATACCATGTTCATAAGCCAGCCTAGGTGTGGGCTGGCCTAGGAAGTCAGTTCTGTCCTCAGTTTGGAACAGCCCTGTGACATACAAAATACAGGCTAAACAGAATCTAATACCCAGTAATTATCCATAATTAGTATTATTTCTTCATTCAGCATGCATCTGCACCACCCTAATGCAGAGATTAGTAGATAAAGAGATTAGTAGATATATATATATTTAAATCCTCATAAACTCTTGAGGCAGTTGGATTTTAACCTAATAATGCAGTGTGGAATGGCACATACTAGCATAGATATTAATGCAAAGAATTATTTTCCTTTTTAATCAGTTTCTCACTTTATTGTTAGCTATTTTCTGTATCAGGTTAGTATAATACATACTTTTTTTTTCAGTGCAGAGGATCTAACCCAGGGCCTGAAGCATACTAGACAAGCACTCTGCCACTGATCTTTACCTCCAACCCTACCAGCCCTAAACAGTATTAGAGACTAATCTGCCCTTTGGAGAGGGGCTCAGGGAAGGTTTGAGGACCCAACCAGAGTTACACATGCTAAGCACATGCCAAGTACACACACTGCCTCTACTATACTATGGTCTTTATCTGATCCATTTGCCTTGGCACAAGTAGTGTATACAGGAGATGGAATCACAGGATATTCTCATTCTGTTACTGTGCTTCAGTTTAAATTCACATCTTGCTGGGTGTGGTGGTGCATACCTGTAATTCCAGCACTCATAAATGAGGCTGAGGCAGGCAGATCACTATGAGTTTGAGACCAGCCTAGGCTACATAGAGAGCTCAAGGCTACCCTGAACTATACAGTGAGACCCTGTCTCAAAAGAAAAAAAAAAATACATTAATATACATCTTTTTCAGTTAATTACCTAAGTTCCAAATGCATTTAATTTAGCTTAAGCAAAAGTATCTGCCCAACAGATTTGTGATTGCAGAGCCAGCTAATTCATGCCTGTTTCTTTTGCCTCTTTTGCTTTCTGGGCTCATGAGAGACATGTGTAGTTAGCTAGAACACTCCCTGCTTAGCTGTACCAACTCAATACCTTGTAAAAATTTGATATTCTCCATATTTTTAACAATTTTATAATTGGAGAACTTTTGTTTTTATTTTGAGACAGAGTCTTGCTGTGTAGTTCAGGGTGCCCTTGAACTTACCATGTAGTCCAAGCTGGCCTCAAACTCAGAGCAGTCCTCCTGCTTCAGCCTCCTGAGTGCTGAGATTACAGGTGTGCGCCACCATGCCCCACAATTGAGTAATTTTTATGCTGAAGCCTTCTTTGAAAGCAACTTCCAAATTAGCAAGCACCTTTAATACTTAAAAAGAATAGAAATTTAATCAAAATGATAATTAGAAAGGAAAAATAGCTCTTAAGTAAAATTAAACTAACCTGAAGTCCTTATTGAACAGCTTAATAAAGTCATTTACCTTTAAACACAGTAAGCTAATTATTACCAGTTTTTAATGTTTAATGTCTTAAATAGATTTCCTACAGAATATAGAAATCCACACTTGTATTTCAAAGCCCACTTCAAATGAGTTTTCCTCCCTTAACCACTTTACACAACAGTAAATCGGACCTGTTGTAAAGTTTCTGGCCCATTCTGCCATACAGTAAAAATGTATTCTTTGCTCTAAAGGACTTTTTAACTCCCATTGCCACTGTTTAAATCCCTTTTCAACAAAGATTCTAATACAGTGTCTTACATATTCTAGGCCTTTCAATCAATATTAAGAAACATGATGAATATTTAGCATAGACATAATACACATTCTTTAAAAATTTTTATTTTGATAGCAAATAAAAGCTGTTGGTTTCTTCATGTTTTATTAAAACAGATATAACAACCCTGAGAAGCTTTTGGAGACAAGATGTGGACGCTGTGGCGAGTGGGCCAATTGTTTCACACTATGCTGCCGAGCTTTAGGGTTTGAGGCTCGCTATGTTTGGGATTACACAGGTACAGAATGTGGCATGAGCAGAGGAGCAGTATGGCTTTGTATATTTACAGCTTAAGTTTACAGTCTGAGTTTATCAGCTTTTCATATATCCTTGTTTGTCTCACCTTCCTTTTGTTATCTATAAAATAGTAATACTAACCTCAGGTTTTTTGAAGAAAGCACAAGGTTTTTGTAGTATACCAGCACAGTGTCTGGTACTCTGTTCTTCTATTAACACTCTACCATGGCATTCATAGTAATATTGTTCCTGCATAGATAAGAATGTATAATAATGTGCTATAGAAATCTTCATTTTTAGAGGGATTACTATAATGATTTAGCCAAGAAATCACAGTGTATAAAAATAATAATAAAAGCCATAAGATATCTTCATTGTCTTTATTTAGAAAAAACTAGTGTTGTCTACATGTTCAAAAGCTATTTTTCTTGTTTTAGAGTTGTATTTTCAATGTTTTTAGTTTTAGAATCAAACCTTCAGTTACTATTTATTCTTTTATAGTCAAACGTAAGTCATCAGTTATGAATGATTCAGTTAGACTGCCTGGTATTTCTGCATTTTAGGGTCCAGAGAAACATACTGCAGTTTCAAAAGCAGTGCTAATTCCCTTTACATTGGGAAGCTGAAGCTGATAGTTTTGATACTATGTTTAATATATTTGCCTTCTTTACAGTGATGCACGTTATTTTTATTGTCTAAAATGGGCTGCAATAAAAGTGACTGTTGTAGTCTGGAGTTGTATGCACCACAAAATGCAGTTTATGGTGTGATCCGTAGGAATTCGTGTATAGATTTGGAAGCCATTGTGGTTTTATACACTTAACTTTTATTTCCATATTTTTCTTTCTTTTCTTACTTGGGTAGACCATGTTTGGACAGAAGTCTATTCTCCTTCTCAGCAGCGGTGGCTACACTGTGATGCATGTGAAGATGTCTGTGACAAACCACTCCTTTATGAAATAGGATGGGGCAAGAAGCTTTCCTATATAATAGCATTTTCTAAAGATGAGGTAGGGCATAAGAGAAAAGCAATTGTTTTCCAGCAGTAAAATACATCTTTTCTTCTTTGACAGTTTTATGAAAGCATAACTGATAGTAATAAGACGCATGTGTAAAGTGTAAAGTTGGGTAAAGCTGGTCCTGTGCAGACCCTCATGCAGTCACTACTGCTCTTCATGTTCCAATGTGTAGCTGCACCTCGGTTCACTGTTGGTGAACATTGGGGTAATTTTCTGTCTTTAATGTTCTAAATTAGGCTGGTATAAATATTTAATTTCATAAGTCTTTATATAGGCATATATTTGTTTTTATCTTTGCTTAATGCCTCAGAGTTGAATGGTTGGATCATATGGTAAGTGTATATATAACTTCTTATGAAACTGGTGAGCCATTCTCAAAGTGATCACACCATTTTACATTCTCACTAGTAGTATGTGAACATTCTGTTTTTTCACATCCTTGCTAACTTGATTATTGTTGAATTTGAAATTGCCCTTTTAATAGGTGTGTAGTGGATATTGCTTTGCTTTTCATTTGTACTTTCCTAATGACAGATGATATTTAGCACTCTTTTATGTATTTGCCATCCATATCTTCCTCTTGGCTGATTTTTTGCAATTGTTTTCATATTGAATTTTGAGAATTTTTTATGTATTCCTATATAAGCACTTTATCAGATACATGGCTTGCAAGTTTTTTTCTCTTTGTCAGTAGCTTTTGATGCTCTTTAATGACTTGGGAAAACCAAATCAGTGAAGTCCATTTGACCAGTGTGTTTTTATTTTTAAAAAATAGATTGTGCTTTTCATTGTTATAGCTAAGAAATTTTTGCCAGTCCAGGTTATAACATTATCTCTCATTTTGTAAAGAAACTTTGTATTTTTAGCTTTACATTTAGTCTACAATCCATTTTGAGTAAATGTTTGCAGATGGTCCAAGTATAGAGTGAAGTGCATTTGAGGCATATGGATAATGAATTGTTTTAGTACCATTTGTTGCAAAGATTCTCTTTTTTGGGCTGGGGGTATAGCTCAGTGGAATAAGCGCCTGCCTAGCAAGCGCAGGGTCCTGAGTTCAATCCCCAGTACCACCAAAAAA